>PVIA01004076.1:0-148795 GCA_004024845.1 Tonatia bakeri
GAACGTTACTTAATATTAAAATAACATCTGAAGTTATTTACTATGAAAATAAAAAACCCAACAACTACAAATGGAGCTTCTCCAAAAAAATCCAAGTTAATTTATTTGAAAACAAAAGACTATGTTATATAATTTAGGTATCACTTATAAATAAGATTTTTACATATAAAAATTGTATTTAAAAGCTCTCTAAAGTGTTAATACTGAGTATTCCTTCAGCATTTTTTCTATGTTCCTGGTTATATTCGTAGTTCTTCATCTACACTCTCTCAAATTGACATTGACCGTGTGCTAGTAGGTAGGATCAGGTATAATGCACAACACGACAAAATGTACCTGCAGTCTTGGGTGAGCATAGAACTCATTCAGAAAGTCCATGAGTAAGTCAATCTTCAGCGAGCTGACACACAGAACCACATGCTTCTCCGTTTGGGCTCTGTGTCGACTGTAATTCCCACCCGATTTTTGCCTCTCCATCCACAGATAGGCCAGCTGTTCAAACTGGAACACATTGTTCACATGTGAAGGGAAGACACAGGACATGAGAGTTAAAATCAGTGCCCCCCATTCCCTGTTCATGAGCTGCGCTCAATTCCTTCCATGTGAATCTCATCAAGACCCGGACTATCGGTGCCTTCAACAGCCCCTATCCGGTGATGCTGCGGAGGTCTCTGTGTCACCCAGAGGAGGCTCCCTGTGGCTCTAAGGAAACAGATTCATCTGCTTTTCCTGTGATATCATGGCAGGGCATTAAGGTTTAGGCCTCTGCTTCACATCCAGTAGAGCATGCAGCCATGACATGTCACATGCCAGGTCAAAGAGAAGAGTCTCATTCCTCTGTGAGGGTCACCCCATATCTCATGCATTCAGATAACCTCATGGCAACAACCCAGAGGGCCGCATCCCAGTTGTGGGGTAGCTGGTATGTGAGGGAAGTGGAGGGTGTCGGGGAGGGTGTGTGGGGGAAGACAGGAGGATTGGGCAGCAGTGGGAAGATCATTTTTATATGCCCATGAAGTATGTTTAGAGATCCCATGGTCAAGGTTTGCAGTGGACTGTACAAGTTTGATTTGTATTGGCCACGTCCTGTTTCTAACCAGCCCACCCATGGACACCCAAAGCTCCTTTGTAGGAAGGATCAAGAGATTGTAGCGATTTATCTTACGTCTCATTTTATATCTCTGTCCCTTTGCGAGTACCTTATCTGTTCCCCAAATGCTACGTAACAGTTCTATGTCCTCTTCAGGGTTTATTTTAGTGACTCATACATGCAATCATTTTTTATTCATTATGATGTTTGGCTTTTAGATGATTACAAGAGTCAGAGAAATCAACCCTTCACAAGTTTCTTTCCTTAATCTATCATTTATGATTAAAAACCGTATCACCCTACACTCCTGTCATAGATAAATGCCCGATTTTCAAAAGAAGCATATTGAAAAGTTGAAATGAGATGTGAACCATGACTTGAGTGAAGGGGGAAAACCCTCAGTATCTAATAATAATGTAAAAATTCTTTTCTGAGACAATGTTAATAAATTGACTACATATAATAATAGCATGTAAGACATTAGCTGAATATACTGCCCTACATTCTTTATTCAACACGGAAGACGTGGTTTTATAAAGACTCCCCACTGCTAGAACGTTCACCATGGCGACGTTTACCTGAATGGGCAGGACCACGAGGGCGACACAGATCATGGCCACCACAAAGAGCTTGGAGGGCCATGTTTCGGGAGTGACGTCCCCAAAACCCACTGTAGAAAATGTCACGATGCAGAAATACAGGGAGTCGAAGAGGTTCAGCTTCTTGCCTATTCGCTCCAGATGCTGGATTCCGCAAATGCTGCAGACACAAACGTGCATTACGATGGACAGTGGGCACATCATTTCTCATCGTTATGACCGTTTGCAAGTTGAAGCACATTTCAAAAAAGACATTGAATAGTTAGGATCTTGCATTGTACACCCTCCCTCAGGAAAATATAATTATTGAGGTCTTTCTACATTAACCAGATATAGTTTTATTTTGAAGTAAAAAATATGCCTTCAGGATAGGTAGATATACAGTTTACTGCTACCCTATTATATAACCTTGAGGCTAGGATGGTTTTGGCGCTGAGGCACCCTTGATTTGCATGATGCATAAACATTATTCCTCTCATGTATTAGCTACTTCTAGAACTGTGCATGCTACAACTTGCCACATGAGGACTTGAAGTTATTTTGTGATTATAATCCATTTTAATATAGATTGCTATCTTACTTCATTCACAGATGTCCTCAGAGTCACTATTAAATGAAAACCGCCTCTTCTCCCTGGCCGTAACTGATGAATTTCAGTTAATTACTATTTTGTGTCTGTACCCAGAAGTGATTTTCGTGATGAGCACAGATTTTCTGATAAACTAAATCTGAGAATGTGCTCACATACACCACGTCCATCATCAGAATATCCCATTGTGTCTTACTTTAAAAGAGATGCATCTTTTCAGTTAGGCTATTTAAATGGTATCCTGATTTGAAAGTAGCAGAAGAATTTACTTAGAATTTAAAATAAATAATTATAGCTGGTGGATATTCATAAGCATTCTGTTATCTTTAAATTTTATACTAATGAAAATGAATATTGTTTTGTGACTGAGCAGTAATATTTCTTAAAAGCTGACTTTACATGCTTGATTTTAGTGGATATCTAATTGTAACAATATTTGTGTTGACTATCCTGTATCCCCTTTCTAAACATTTTAAATAATGTACTGTAATTTAAAACAGAAAATAATTAACCAATATCACACCATGCCCTCTATTTAATTTTCTGTTTAGTTAATAGGCTAAAAGTTGCTCAGATTCATTTGTAGTGATTGACTCTGAAATGAAAAGTAGCAGGTAAATATAACTGTCTTATAATTCCTCTACTGTAAAAATACCTGTAAATTTCAAATGAGAAAAAAAATGTTTGCTATAAAATCTAAGGTGCTAAAAAAAATTACTTAAATATTTCATAATGAAAAATGAGTAATCTAATGTCATGCAGGGGCATTCGGCCATTTGGCGTCTCTGGGCCGCACTGAAAGAAGAGGAGTTGCCTTGGGCCACACATTAAATATGCCACATAATCACAAAAGCATCTCATAATGTTTTAAGTAAAGTCACGATTTTGTGTTGGGCCACATTCATAGCCATCCTGGGCCTCATGCGGCCCACGGGGCTGCAGGTTGGACACCCCTGAGTCATCTTTATTCATGCAGATCCATTTCCTAGGGGTTTACTAGTGCCAAGCATGGTGCTCTCTGTTGGCCATGCATGAGTGTGACACTCTTCACACCTAAAGTGAATGATTTTGACCTTGCCTTTATAATACTTCCAATAACATCACAAATGAACGATCAAGCATTTAACGTATAACCTGAATAATGCTAACTAAGATAATTTCCTAAGCTTTTTAAACTTTCTGCCCCTCGACGGAAATTTAAATGTACTATTAACTTCATTTGGTTATGATGTGAGACGCCAGACTCATAATAACACTCCATGAATCCAGCAGCAATTTTGTTATTTATACCCCAGCCCTGCAGGAGAGGAAATGCAGCACAAAAGTGATTCTGGCATAAGGATCCATCCGGTATCTGCACAAGAAGGTGACGGAGCCTTTGTTTTCAACCTGACGACAGACTCGGGGACTGGGAGGAAGTGGTGTGCCCAGTCCTCTTTACTGTGGATTTAGTAATAGTTATCAGCAGCAAGAAAATGAGTATTCATGGATCCATGTGATCTGTCTGATCTTCCGCCCGGCCTGCCAGCCTCAGCTGCTATGGAGATATGGACCGGCATGGAGGGGGCAGAGAGAAGTGTTAGGCAATTTGCGATGTACACCCATAATCTTTAACTTGTCACAAAGACCAGTCCCGATGACATTAGCTGACCTTTGGAGAAAGTTCACTGTCCTCATTTACCGAAACTGACAACTAATTCTTGGTAAGGCAGTTGGGAAAAATGTCAATATCAGGCCAGTGACTTGTTATAAAAAGAGCTACTTGTCACTGAGATTGCTTGAATGAAAGAATTTCTGTTATAATTATATTAAGAAAACCGCACATACATATATCATATATACATATATTTATAATTATGTAATTCACCGACGTAGGTAACTACTAAGTATACCATTATATAGTAATATTTTAAGATTTAAATGTTAAAATAGTAATACTTGGGGGCGAAACACCAATAGAATGTATCTCTTTATATTATTTTACATATATGTTTATACTTCACTTTATCACTTAAACAGGTGTTTAATGTAGCATGGATTTTTTTTATTCTATGACAGTTACAATGAGATATATCTGCTTTTTTAGACATTCTATGCATTTTGGGGACACAGAATTCCTTCCACGCACATACTTATGTTATTGGCATAATTGTGGCTTGATTTCACAATACAGAGCTTAAAGTGGACTTTCAAAACTATCTCACTTACCCATTTCTGCCTTAATGTAATTCACTTTTACCTGAACACCCATCGTGACAATGTTTATCTTAAAGATCATGGTCACAGAATACGAATCCTTCAGGAAACTGATAGCCTGGCACTTAGGCAGGTCTCCCTCCCTCCATGTGGGTGTGCAGTTAAACTGCACAGAGCAGCGGACCAGGTGCCCAGCAGTCAGATGTGCCCTTAAATGCACACTCAGAACTTGATACTCACCAGTGCACACTAGAAACACGGAGACGTGTTCTTGGGAATTTCAAATCTCCTCATATAATCAGTGAGGGTAAGAGATGGACTATGTAAGTAGAACCATTTGAAACAAGTACGGCTCAGGAGAAAGGTAACGTTTTATTTGGTTGTCAATTAGTATTTGTTGGTCTCCCCACACGATCTCTAGATACCAGGGCATAAAGCCAACAAATAATAATGACGTAAGTCAGGAATATTAGGAAAATTTTGATGGTAGGGAGCGGTAAGAATTATTTCATTTTTGGATATGCTGAATCGATCATTCCTATGAGCAAAGTACAATCAATCCAATGCGATGAAGTATTTTGTTAATATACATTCACCTATAAGACATTCTTACACTTCGAGAGTAAACCCTACTTGGTGGTAATTTTGTTACAGTTCCAATAGTTTTAATCCCCAAAGTAGTAATATGCACTTATTACAAGACAAATAGTCAATATGTAAATGAGAAGTTAATAAATCAACACACTCCTATCTACCTTTGAGGTAATTACTATTTAGTTTTTTCCTGCTGAATATGTTTTGTTTTTAATGAAAATGCACTTTTGATTTCTATTGGCAGTTTATCGCTGTAGGATTTTTATATCCATCTCTTTAAAGGGACCTGGGCCCGTAGTGCTACATCTCAACATACGTGCCTTGAAAAGCCAATCTGGCAGGAGGTTCCACCAGACGCAAAGTTCCGCCGTCGAATACATTTTGCAACTCTGAGTCAAGCATATTTTATTTAGCAAAGACTTTTCAGATATTGTTAACGAGTGTGTGTTTATCACAGCTCTAAGAGTGGAATTTTTATAGGATTAACGGAACATAGCTGCGAAAGTTCTTAGTCTGGATAGAGTATCTCAGAGGATTAGGGTTTTATGAACTGAATGATGAGAATGTTAGCTCATATTTTGTGCCTTGTCAGAGTATGTTAGAGTCACAGTTTAGTTTAATTATTAAAGGACATGGATAACATTTTACCTTTGCCCATGCCTGAGATCACACCACCCTGGATTAACTGTCCCCTGAAGAAATTGAATAGTGGAACTGTCAGGCCCTGAAGTTATATTTATTTTTTTTAAGGGAGATGAAAACATAAAATTTTAAAATTCCATCTCTATCCTTCATCTCAATTTAATACTGCTTAAAAACCCTTACCTGTGCACTTTGGAATGACCTACTATTCTGTGCATAGATTCACAAGAATCGTCATGCTTTGCTCCTTATACTTTGGTGTTTACTGACTTCCTGCCAATCTGAACTTTGAACACGCTTAACAAAGTGCGGTTTGTAAAGACAGCCCCGCGGCAGCCCCACTGAGCACTGGAGCAGTGCCGAAGCAGCCTCTTCTCCCTGCTCACCAAGAAGCTGGAAGCAGAGAATACCTTCTCCATAAGCCCTGTGATTATTTGAAATGGGGACCACCACCCTGAGCGTGCCATATGGAAAGGAAGATTCCAAATGATATCTCATTTTAAAAAGTTTAATTCTACTTTTTTTTGTTAACTGGAATACTGCTAAATGTCGCAAAAGATAATTTTAGTTAAAGAAGCAATGCTAACATATGCAGGAATCATAACATTTATTTTAAACGAATTATGGCCTCTTTTGCCCTAAATCCATACTGCCATGATAGATATACATATATCATACCAAACATATAATTTCAAATTATCCTTAGAAATAAAAGGCCACATATAAAGTGAAGCGTATTTCCTTAGTCTCATTTTAACAAAATATCCTTCCCCTTAGAAGAGCTACCATCTTAATTTACAGATTTTAAAATGCACTTTTCCATTCTTTCGCTACCTAGTGACTAATGATCCGCCACAGTATGAGAGAGAACCTATCTGAGACTAAGCATCGCTGACAGAGCGCTAATTCTTTCCCCTCTCCAGTGCTCCAATTAAAGTGACTCCACATTGTCCCTCGCCAGTCCTACAGAACATATTTCTTCTAACAAAATTACACTAAATTAGTTTATGACATGTCATCTCCTTTCACCATGAATGGATTAAAACAAAATAAAAACATCTGCTGAAGAATCTTGGAAAATTTCTCATAGACGCATCAGCCCATGGGCATGACTGTCATAATGCATGCAGATGGAGGCCAAATTTGCCTTGACACCATTGTCCCTGGTGGGAATGAGCAAACTTACAGTCACGCCATGCTTCACACTGTGCTCCTCAGGACACATGCTCGCTGGGCGTGTACTCATATTCACCCATATTAATTTACTAAGGAATGAGTACTGTGTCTTAACGCAAGATGTATTTTCCACTGTGAATTGTGGGGAAAGTAGACAAATAAAAAAAATAAGGCAGTAAGATAAAAGAAATGAACAATATAGATGAAACCAGGTAAAATAGGGAGACAAAATCATTACGATCAAAAGCGATAACATGGTGAAGTCAGGAATCACGTAAAATCAGAACGATGTTCTCTCCTTTAAATGGTCGCTCAAGGAAATGCCAATATTAAGAAATTAAACCATTACTGAGAAAAATGAGGACTCAAATCACCATCAAAAGTATTGTAATTTTTTCCATTATTTTAAAACAAAGCAACATGAATAAGGCAGTTAATAAAGACATATAACTTAATCACCTTATATTCACATTAATTATTTTTTTATTTACTATTTTTGCTTCTTTGGAAAACTGTTGGGGTTTTTTCTCTCCTGAATCTTCAATATAGTACTTGTAATTTTACTTTTGCTCTATTGTAGATCATTGGCTTTTGAAAAAGTTTTTAATTTTTTTGTTCACCTATGTCAGGCACAGTACTAGGTACTAGGGGGCAATGGCTTAAAAAAATGACAAGGCTGCTTCCTTGATGGGGCTTAAAATCTAGAGGAAGAGATAGAAAATGATGTCTGAAGTAAATCTACATAAATATACAAGGAAAGCCCCCCAGTGCTATGGTTTACTATGATAAAGGGTTCCGGTGTGTCAGGTGACAATGAAAAAGTGATATTCACATTAACATAAAAAGGATGAGGCAGACTTCACTCTGCAGAGAAGGGCGGCAGAGCATTGGAGGGAGCAGGGAGGTCAGCGTGATGGAGAAAATCAGAAAACAAATAGAGGACTTCTGAGCAGAGGAAGAAAATCGGCAGTCTGAGATGAGAATGAGAGATGGGGAGAATCAAGACTGTGCCAGAAGTTTAGAGCATATTAAAAGGTTTGGTATACATCCCTGACATACAGGAAATCTTGAACATTAAGCAAGTGGTAACACATGGTGTTTATATTTCTCAAATGTCACTTTGGTTGCCATGACATAAATGGCTTGGCATGGAGCCAGAGCGAACATGGTATACCAGTTGCCCGGCAGTTGCTCTAAGGATGTTGTGATCATTTCGACCAGTGAGGTGGCAACTGAGAGGGATGGATGTGGGCAGATTTGCAAGTAGGAGGTGAAATCCATGGAATGTGTCGCCTGTATATTGGGAGACAGAACAGGTATTAAGAATGATTCCAATTTGCGGAGGGGATTGGCCCAAAGAAAGGACAATGGTTGATATTTCCCAGACACAACACTTTAAGAAGGACATATGATGAATTAGCTTTTGTACATATTTAGTCAGAGGACTGTAACAGGAAGAGTTCAAGGCTAGGAAGGATGCAGTTAAAGTCATAGAACCTGGTTTAAGACAATGTGTGGGGTTACTCTGCCAGGTTCTTTTTGGTGTCCACCTGTAACCTGCAACATAAACAGGCAGTGGAGGCTGCAGCCTGACCTGTCTCCCGTGAGATCAGCTCTTATTAAACCAAATTCTTCCAGGTAAAATGCTTATCAATGCCTGTTCTGTAAGATCAAAAGTTTCCTGTTCTCTGTATTTCTGCACATTAATGACAAACACATGGAACAAGGGTCCATTGCTTACAAGGAAAAAGTGCTGATGTAGGAAGGACAGGTTCAGTTCCCCGTCCTGTGGAATCAGACTCAGACGACAGGATCCTCGGACCTGCAGGCCTCAGGGGCCACGTCTCTAAGGGGTTAGGCTGCTGCGCTCACCACACGCTCATCCTCTGACTATGCAAGAGCGGAAATAACCAAACAGCACTTTCATGCCAACTGCATGTCTCAGAAATATTCTTCATTTCCCTTGTGTTACCTTGTAAAAGTTGAGGTGCAGGCATCAATGCTGGGAACTGCTGACAGCCTGGTACAGGGTCCCTGAGAGGGGTCCTTCAAGGCTCGTCAGCATCCCTAGGTCCCCACGTACATGGACACGTATACCACACCCTCCTGGAATACTTACAGGCTTACACAAAAGATGGCTGAAATACATATTTCTGGGAGGAAAATATAAAATGAAATGAAAGGGACAAGGACCGATCACTGAGAAACGATGGTATTTAATATGTTATAGAAGAGGACAGGTGTGCATAAACTGGGTGTGTATGTGTATCTGTGCACATTTACCCATGAAGTGTGTGTGCATGAGTGGTATGTAGGGGTGCCCAAGGGCACACACATGCTCATAACCTTCATGTACATGTGAATGATTTTTTATATAGAGTTTTCAGACTTTAATATTGGGAGTAATTTACACTCACTTTCTGAGTCCTACTGTGATATCAGAGATCCCTACTAAGTATACCCTTGCTTTATTCCCAGTAACAGAATAATAGAATAAGGTCAATACATCTCAGTACCATATTCCCCGACCCCCTTTTAAAGGTTTAACTCACCAAAACATGCCAATGAACAAACAGAGCACAGTATCTATTCTGCTTTCTTCTTTATTTGCACTGTCTCTTCCTAACCATTAGGTTCCTTTAAAAGAACGGTATTCAGTAGGAGAAGCTTCAATTCAAGTCGTGGACAAAGCAACTTCTACTGGTACAAAGTAGATATAGTAGAATGTTTCATTAAAAGCTCAGCTGTGGAAAACACGACTCTAGTTCAGTACGGCTACAGTCTGGCCTGTACAGTAAGACTAGGAAGGGAGATGAGGCAAGGGAAGCACCAGGGACAAATAATGGATTACTTTATATACAGTGTCAAGGAAGTTGTATTACCCTGAATACTGCAGACACAAAGGAAAAAATGCCAGACAAGAGAATAAATGACGTGATCCAATTGAGTAGCGACGGGCTCGTTAGTAAGAGTCTGTGGACACTCTGAGTGGCTGCTGCTGCCCCAGGCACCGCCGCCTTTGCACCAGACCCCCCCCTCGGCTGACAAACCACCTGTAGGGCGCTGCCCCGAACCTCATCGGAGCGAAGCTGCAGCTCTGTGGAGGGAGTCAGGGGCGCCCCAAGCTCCTAAATCCAGACCTCAGCCACGTTCTCAGTCGTGAGGTCTTGCCTCGCTGCGATCTACTGCTTCTTTTTCTGAACTTTGTTTCAACGTCTCGGATGTAGTTACCAACAGTGAGGTGCACAGCCAATAGAATATTAGCTTTACACACCATTAATTCCCTTTATGAATTTAAAGATAGGTTTATATTGAGTAGGCAAAAGCAAAATAAAATCTGTATATATTCTAATTTTCTTCAGAAAAGACTTGATTTAGTATTGGATTTCTTTTTTCACTATCAAGAAATTAGTAGGTGAGGGCTCAGTTTTTATGTCCTTGCCCATGTAAAATGTGAAGTGACACCAAATAAATATTGGCTGACGTAAGCTGATTTTATTCATTTAACGTGTTCCCACACAAATGTCTTTCTTCTTAACGCCACATGGTAAAGCTAATCCCAAATATTCAGTCTCTAGTGGACAGTTTCTGGAAATCAAGTAAGGCACAAAATGAACCTTTATTTCATTTTTTTCTGAAATGGTCCAAATTTAATGAGCCATTCAGAACAAATGAGAACATTGAGCTTAATATGCTGCTTCTCATTGTAAGCCATGAAATTACTTTCTTATTTTTACATAATCATTTATTTGAATCTAACATTTTAAAAATGTAGTGACAGCAGGGGACAAGGTATACCAGGTATAAGGGGGGTAAGTGGCAATGGAAAATTTCAATAAAAAATGCATTTAAAAACTAGAAAATAAACACAAATGTAATATCAAAATGCCATGTTTATCAACAGAAAATACTTGGTCATAATGGTAGCCTTTTTACTTGATCTCCACTTAAAACCATGGACAATTCTTTCCTTCCTAAGAGATGGCTAAGTGAACTTGTATCTATTTTACAGAGTATAACGTGCTCGTGAGTCTACTGTACACAAGAATAACTATGTGTGAGAGAGAGCACTCTGGGGAAGTATCTGATCATTTCACTGGAACTCTGAACTAACCTCCCTATAGTGGTGGATTCTACTGCTTGTAAACTATTCTTCAAGAGATCAATACATACGCAGAATGCTCTCCAGGCTAAATAGTTCTTCTTCTTCACTGGAAATCACAGCTGTTTTCCTGATCAATGCTATTTGTTCAAAGGGCAGTTTCAGGAGGGTCAACGCCACACTCTGAATCACAGGAATTCGCTGGAAAACGTGGTTCGCGTTGACGTTTACATCAGACACACTTTGCTTCCGTGGCTTCAACTTTTAAAAAAATTGTAAGAGCTTTACCATGTCAGGTTGTTTATACTCAAAGTGATTAAACTAAGAATTGATATTGCAATTCATATATTACCATTGAAGAATTTTTTAATCCTGAATTTTTTTTGCAAGAGAAACATAATTAAGCAAAGAGCGCACATTTAGAATCCAGCCTACACAATAAATGTGCTATTTCCTTTACTTTTGTGCTCATGATGAGAGCCATTCAGCTCAAAATTCCCACTGAACAGACATTATTCTAACTGTCAGCCATCACAAATGTCCTCAAGCAACATCGTTCTGCGGCCACCGCTGGGGAGTTGCCGGCAAACAGATGAGAGCAGATCTAGTCCCGTCCCACCCTCCACAGGGGGTGGAGCTTGGGGAAGAAAGAGTCAAAACCTCCACCAAGGATCCTTCTCCTCCTAAGTGGAAACACCCGGCATAAAACGAAGTTTTCATCACTCCCACCCCCCCCCCAACCTTCATAGAAATCCAGTAAGGGAAGCCTTCTCTGGGAACAGTTTGAATGGAGCCATGTTCTCACTGAGGACAGAAATCAGCCAGGAAGAAAACCAGCTCCCTCAGAGCACTGTGCTCACCCAGCACTGTGTTCTAAATCTTTCTCTGAACCAAAGGCAAACCACATTCTCAGTCTGGTGAACTACATGACCAAGTAACTGGAGTGAACGCCCCAAGCTGCTGTCCTTTCCAATTGACAGGCACATTGGCCTATGGGGCCTTCCAGTTAGGCCACAAGGAGAAAAGGTCACGTAACATCAACCCTCTACTGCAGCCTGTCTTTAACCACCTGAACTGTAAACCTCCAGCAACTTTTGACACACATTTTAAATACTTGTGACAAGGCAGGGAACAGAGCTAGTACAGGGGGGCAGAAGAGTCCTCGAAGCATCCTTCAAGTTCAGTGTCTTTCTGTTTTTAGCAAAAGTCCCTCAAATTGCTGTGCATATACACATGCTTCTGCAAGAAATGAAATTTCCAAGAGGAACAATTTTCTTTTTTTTTGCTTTAGGAGAAACCTGCCCCCTAAATTATAGCAATAAAAATATGACTTTATGTTTAAATAGCACTTTATAATTTACCAAATGCTTTTATGTAAATTATCTGGATCTTTGTGATTTCTCAGCATTGGGTTCTGCTTGAATTTATAATTATTAAATAGGAAAGATTTAGAGAAAAGCCAACACACAAAGCACAAAATCCTGGGGAGAAACACTAAAGCATTTGGGAAATAGCAAAAAGGAAAAATGGCTGAGTGTTGCAATTGCACACGCGAGGTCATTACAAAGCAGGGGGGACTGAGCCTGGCCACTCACCCCTCCCAGCAGGCATGCTAGGGGAACAACACGGGTAGAATTAAATCAGATATTTAGAACACCTTAAAATCAAAGTGCTAGCAAACCAGGAACCTAAAAACTAAATATGTTCAATTTACACAGATATAACGAAGGTCTGTAATAAATATAAGGTAATGGATGGACAGAAGCTATCAGGAGAGTATTAAATGTCTAAATGAACCCGGATTATTAAGGATAATCAGAAAGATTCTGCACAACATTTACATAGCAAAAGGCCGGTGAAGGATGATACAGCCCTGGGGTTAGGAGAGAACACCAGCTCAAGCAAGGAGTGGAGAGAAAGTAGACAATGTGACTATGCACCGAAATACTTTGAAATACTTCAGCAACAATTATGGATGGGAACGACAGTAAGTTATAAGGCAGTGAAATAATTGTAAAGAATTTACTAAGAGGAAATTGGGAGAATAACAATGACACAGAATCTTGAATATAATGATCCCAAAACGTCAGTTGTCATGCAGAAGAGTCTGTGAACTTTAGGGAGTTAAGTAACACAAGGTGAATTAACAGGAAGGAAAAGACAGGATGAAAAAATGAGGAATTTTTAAGGAGAAGAAATAGAGGTTGTGGAATTTTTAAAGGACGTATGAAATCTCCCCAGATTCTGTCACTTGATGGTAAGAAAATGCTTTTTTTATCAATAACATGTGCGATGAAAACCCTGACGTTGACTACGCTCCAAAATAGACGACCATCTGGATTGGATGGCAGAGAAGGAGCTATGTTTGGAGAAGTGGAAAATCACATTTGTGCTCCGGTTCCTTTCAGTCATGTGGTTCCCTATCAGCACCTTCTGCCACCATCCCCTGGTCATCAGGCTCTCCTTGTGCGGCCCCTGGTTTTCACTTTGTGTATTAACTGCCCCAATTCTGGGACACGTAGGGGATGAAGTTCTCATCTCTGTACACACTGTATGCTTGATTGTACACAGTGTGTCTTACTCACCTGTCAAGGTCTCTGCTTCTGCTCAAGTGTGTACTCGGGCGTTCCAGTCTGTTCGTCCCCGGAGGGTGCTGTCTTCTGGTTCCTGCCTCGGCAGCCATCCCTGTACTGGTGTCCCCCAGCTTACCCTCCTGGGCCAACCCCGCTCCCGAACTTGGGGCTCCTGTCCACAAGGGGCCACCCGACAGCTCACTCTAAATGGCATCTGGGCTCTTGTGCACTCCGTTTCTCTTCCCTCGTGTGTTTCTCCCCAGGCCCCCTCTTCCTCCCTCGTGCACGGCACCATCATTCAGTCAGCTTCCCAGAGAGTAAATTTCGAAGTCACCCTTCCATGTGCCTTTGTCTCACACACGGTGCCCAATGCGTCATCAAAACTATGTCATGTCTCTTTCTAAAACCATTTGTGGTGGTAAGAGCACAACATGGGTGTACACCCTGAGCAAATCTCCAGGGCACAGCAGATGATGTGAAGGTACGATCAGGGACCTCGGGAATGGGACAGGACACTGTGCAGTAAAGGCTGTATTCCAGTTTATGATTTTTACCCTCATGCCACAGAGCAAGCACACCTTAACATTTCCTGGATAAAACAATTCTGTGGTCACTGCAATGGGACAATGTCCAGCATTAAGGTGGAAACTGAAGTTTGTGACAAGTGACAAAAAATAAAACACCTGAGTTAAGATCGACCTGAGTGAAAGGCACACGATACACGAAACATTGAACCAGAATGGAGAATCGTTTTCATTGATTGTAGCGCTCTCTCTTTTTAGTAAAGATTCCTCAAGCATCGCTATAAAAACGAGCCAGCAGGTCACACAAGTCCGTATACAGCCTGCCCCGAAAGAGAGGAGGTTGAGGACACAGGTGAGACAGCAGCCAAGTGAGACATGGCCGCCAAGGGCCCCGTTCACAGCAGCCGGGACCTGGGCTCCTAGCAGCAATTCGAATTGAAAAATGGGCCCCAGGCACTTGAAGGCACCTGCCCTTGTTGGGGACAAAGTTCCCGGGGCTGAACAGGTGCAGCGTGAAGCTGGTGCCTATCTCAGCCTCAACCCGCAGCAGCGCAAACCCACCATGTGATGACGCCATATACACTTCTTGCTAATAAGTGACTGCTTCATAAAAGAAACAACACTCAAAACCACAATAGTCATGCAGGCACTGGAAATTATACTGGACAAGTCCACACTCACACATTCGAAGAATTGCTCACATAGTGCTGGCTCATCGGTGTGAGCTAAACTTTCTTCTTAGAGAAATGTGGTTTATTTTCGAAAGATTTCATGAAGAATGTTGGATTTGAGTCCTGCTGTGAGGTTTGCTTCTCTACAAAACATTCTTAAGTGTTATCTTTGACACAAATCCATACAAAATAATTTCAGTGTTATGTAATTCTAAAACAAAATCTGATCAACTTTTAATTAGGCTTTAAAATACAGACTCTCTTGTACCCTCTTTAAAATGACTGAAAAGTCTTAACTGAGTTACTTACTTAAGTAGATTCTATATATATAATAAAAGGCACCTTGATGACTATTCACCTGTGCTTTTCAGAATATTTGCCTCTCTTAAAAATATATTTAGTTATACAAGCTTTCTGAGCTTTGGCAAGGTTTCTAAGGAAAACATTAATTTAAATGAAAGGAAATATTGAGACTGTCAACTTTTTAAGCACCTGGTAAATGTCAACTGGTACAAGAAAATGTTTTCAGAGAAAAAGTCACATGGCAGAAATAAATAGCCTTAAATATCCATGTGCTCCCTGGGCATCCCATTACTGTGCACAGTTACTGGAAAATGTAATTAGTAATGGCATTCTGTGCCGAAGGCAACCGACACTTGGACTTCATGCTTGTAGTTCAGACCTTAGCATTCGCGCATCAGCCCACGCCTGGCACTTGGGTACTTACTGAATGAATACCAATTAAATTGTTCCAAATCATCATTTTCATTTCCTGTAGAGCATCTGCCTAAAGCCCAATAATCCCATGGAACTTAAGGTAATTGGAGGAGTTGGGATTTCACACCGTCTAGGGAGAAACTGAGTTTTGAAGTAATAATCAATCTTGTATTTCTATTGTTGGAAGAAAGTTCTTACTCCCCTGGATGTTGTCCTTGTGTCTACGCAAAACAAGGATTAGTGAGTCATGTCCGAAGCTTTTCATCTGAATGACACCCACTTATACTGCAGTTTAGTGATTCACGGAGAGGGACCGCCCCTCATCTCACGCCACGACGCACTGACACTCGTTTTCTTTATTTAAAAATAACCAGTGAGGAGTGGACTTTTCTGTAGAGAGTGAGCACTTAGGTTAGGTGGCCGAAGCAAAGTGAAAATTTAGGAATGAAAAAATTCAAAGAAAGAAATAGGAGAAAAAACAAAAATTCTTTAATAATTGTCATCTTAATATCTTTCCTTAAATTATAATTCTATTTGACACAGTAATTTAAAAATCAACTGTAATAGAGATGAGAAAATTATAACTCTATTTGATTCTTTTGCTTGATTATTAATTTTGTGTACCCAGCTTAATGACTTCTAGGACATAATGTAAATAACATCAGATGGGCAAATGACATCAGATGGGCCCACATATGAGCTTTCCTTTCTCCCCCTTGCGAACCTCAGATAACATAAACTAAGGCTACCTTTGGTCTAGCCTTTCTGTGCCTCAGTTTCTCGTCTGTAAAATGAAGATGATAATATGTACCGTAGAATGTTCTGCAAAATTAAACAATTTAATAGAGAGGAGAGAAAAGAAAGAAAATTGCCTGGCAAAGAAGGCAAACTTTCAATATGTGTTAGCTATCATTTTCACCACTAGGACACTTTACAGACCCTTTGGGAACTGAGGATTCATGCCTGATGCTTCAACAAAACTGATTTATCTCTTAACTCTTTTACCAAGTCTTCTTTCTTTTTCTTGAATTTCACTTCTTCACTGGCTAGGTTTCGTCATAATTTTTTGAATGAGACCTCCCGTGTGGTGTGCTCTCTGTGCATGCGGTTTCCAGATTAGCGGTTTTCACACGTGCACGGCCGACTTGGCTGGTCTGACACTCGTGCAGAAGAGAGCTTCCCCCAGGACTTTTCCTGTAGGGGCCATTGCAAGTCGCCGGTTCCTGGTGGGGGTGTGCCGAGGACTTGGGCTTTTTCTCACTCCTTCCCCCTCATTTTTCACTGGGAACCTCCCCTGGCTAGTTGTCTACACCATAAAGTATAATAATGTTGTCCCCACTTCTGCCTGGCTAAGCCTTCAGCTGTACTTCTGGTAAAATGCAGGGTGAAAACAGCTTCCCAAGGTCAGTCCCAATGTGTTCTACTGTATATCCCACTGCATATACAACCTTCATTTTTTCCTTTTATTCTTACTTCTGTAGTACTTCACTAAAATATGTAGGTAGCATACTTTCTAAGTTCTTATATTTCTGAAAATAACTATACAGGACCCTCTTAATTCACTGACACTTTCAATTGTATCAAGTTTTAGGTCCTAAATCAATTTTCCTTGGGAATTTGTGAACAAGGTTTTAGCTCAGAGGACACCACAGACATCAGATTGATTCTGATTCCCCCATAAGCAAAGTTTCTATTTCTTTCTGAAGTTTTACCACGGCCCAGAGTACACAGATAAACATTTAAGGCAGGCCTGCTTAACTGTTCCTTTTTGTAAATTCCTTTACAATTTTGTGCCTCAGTCTCTTCATCTATAAAATGAAGATAATGACAAAATTTACTTTCCAGACTGTTGAAAATTCAACTAGTTAATACAGGTTACATGTTCTGAAACGTGCCTGACGGTAGTAACCACTTGAAACCTTAGCCATCATCCTCAGGATCTGCATGTTTGAAAATAACAACACACTTGATGTCATGTTTCAAAAGTAGCTTGTTGGAAACAAAACTTTAACCCCAAACCAAGTTACCTAGATTTTAATACTAATAACAATTACCTCATTATTATTTATACAGGTTAGATGACCACATTCTCTTTCCTCCCAAATGAACCTTGCCTCATTTGGCCAAACTAGCCTCACTTGCCTCACTGAGCCGCCCCAAACCTGGCTGCTGACCTGTGCAAAACTGAGCTGGAACAGCAGATTTCTGCCCCATCCAGTGTACCCCGGAGCTGGGAGTCAGTGGCCAGATACTCAGACACATGGACTTCCTGTCATTCACTTATAATATGAGCCAAGCAAATGCGACCCATCAAAACTAAGAATCCAATATGATGGTGGGAACACCATGAGACCGTGTTCTCATACTTTTTCCAAACTATACCACCCACCTCTGCACTGGCCAGTTCCCACACAGCTATTGCCTTCAAGTTGAATCAGTAACTAGAAGAACCTGTGCCTCTGGCAGTCAAGTACTGTTAATCAAAGATGCTCCAAAAATACCAGATACTTTTGAGTTAAGCATGCTAATAACATTGAACTAAGTTCCATTTTCAAAGAAATAAATGAATAAATTTCTTTTGCCCTGAAATAAGACTGAGAAAGTAAATTAAATGTTTCACATTTGAGTAAAACGTGAATGATCCATTAGCCTAATAGGTTTCTTTACATTATAACTCTGTGGAATAATATAAAAAATATGTAAATGGACATACTGAAATAAAAAACTGAAGTTCGAAGTAAAGTTGGTTCAAAATAAGCCAACAAATGCCTGAGAATGCCCGGTGCATTATAAATGAGAGTAATTATTATTGCTCAGAATACATTAATAATGAGGCTAAAGTCATGCACTTCCTTCGCACATGTGCCTGTTTACTTGTTTGTCACAGAGACGCAGGCAGAATCCCAAGTCACAGCTGCCTGGGAAGTGGGTGCGGGTGACAGAGAGGGGTGCAGGCAGACGTGGGGAAGGTCTGTCCAATTCCATCACAATGGCAGGAAAACCAATGCGAAGCACACTCCCCACAAAGAGGGGGGTGGCAGCTTCATTTGCATTTCAGCTTGGCACTGAGCACGTGTCTTGGGCAAACAGATGCTTAATGACGGTTCTTTGCAATGTTAACAACGATGGAGAGAAGAAACATCTCAAAACTAAGCCCTGGCTTTCCAAAGCAGGTAATTTTAAGATGGTGAGACTTGTGAGCAACCCCGCTAATGCTTCAAATATTAGTTCCTGAACCTTTTGGGGCTTAAATAACAATGTGCATGCTAAAAGTTCTGATTTTCAAAAGCATCCATAGCCTTGCTCTCTGATATAACAGCAGTTAATTATGGCTGTAATCACCACAATGTATAATATATCTGTGTACATAGATATATTTGTACATGTGTATGCATATATTTACATATATGTATGTGCATATATATTTTACATTCTCTGAGATATACACATATACATAGATAAATACATATGAAATATATACACTTATATTTGAGATATTCTTCATTTATGGGTCAGGCAGAAAAAAAATAATGGTAATTTCTACTTTAACAGATTTCCCACATTGTTTAGATATCATTTGTTTTATTTTTTGTAATTTTCCAGCAATGCAAATATTGGCCTGTGTACACATATATAAAATTTTAATTTTAAGTACTTTTCCTTAAGTAAAATGAAAAAAATCTCCTAAATTATTCAAATAATTGCCTTACCTTAAAATTAAGAATTTTTAGTGACATTGGAAGGGAGGTCATTACTGTTAGTATTTCATATTTATGAAGTTAGATATTTACTCGGTAAGCAATAAAAAACAATTTGTGAAGAGGAAAAAATTTAATAAGATGGCATTGTGACAATTTCAGAGGGATATTCTATGTTTAAAGGTATAAAATATCCTAAAATGTTTATTTTTTAAACACAGAAGTATGCTATGACAATTGTAAGCCCATTTAATAGACATATTAGCTGCATACTGATGCAAACAGGCTGTCATACCTTTTTTCCAAACTGAGACAATCACATGCCACATAATGACATTTAGTCAACTGCAAACCAAAATATAATTTTTCAGGCCATTGTAAGTGACTATAATGGCCTGAAAAATTCCTATCGTCTAATGATGTTGTAGCCAAGTTGACATTATAGCATAACTCATTATTATTCCAGTATTCACACAGTGATGAAATAACCCAATGACGAATTTCTCAGACTGTACCCAGTTGTAAACAGGGCATGAATGTATTTAAATACATGTATCTACAGCTCTACTCATAGCTCGTTCAGCTGTAAGAGTGTCTGAGTACACTCTTGCTTTAGTACTTCCTAATTAGCTTTTCATCTCTCTCCGTAGGTCAAATCCGAGGCAGAGCACAACTACTCATAATGTATAAGGCTCCTACAAAACAGAACATCATTTTACCTCATTTTTGGATATGCACATTATTTTCTCTAGTTACGGATCTGCATGAATCCACACAAGCAGTGCCCCATTTCACATGGTTTGCATTTTAATTGTCAAAGTGGGACCTTCCAAAAGAAGAAAGAACTGTTTTCCGTAGCAAAGCACCTGGAGATCTGCCCTTGCTTTCTGCCTGCTTGCACACGAGCATGTCACCCAGAGAAGGCACAGGCAGGCCCCGTGACGGGCAGTGACAGCTTTCTTACGGCGTTTCCACTTCGAAGACTAGAAAAACAAGGCACCCCCCTGTCAGCAGTTTGAAGGAGAAATCCGTGTTTGACATCTGTGGCACGCAGGGCAAATGCGTGTGCTGGATGTTCACAGCATGTTGGAAAATTCCAGCGATGCTGTAAATACCAGTACCACTCAGTTGAAGGGCTTCCTTGCTTTTTCTGTGAGACCGAAGGATTTCACTTCTACTTCTGTAGGCGACCCCTCCCATTTCATAGTGAACACTGATTGAACGATTAATTGATTTCTAATTATTAATTTAAATGGCTTATATGAATTTTTTAAACTATAGTTAAATAAAGCATAATAAAAATGCTGATTTGTGCAATCTTACCAGGTGAAGATAAGGCATAGTAATGTAGATATTAAAATCAAAACTTGATTAAACATTGCAGACCCTGTGCGCTGAATGGCTCTATGTAGATCATTCTAAAATAAGACAGAAAAACATATTTTAAGTTTTGATAAATATTAAATATTCATGAGCTTATTACAATTATTACTATGTATTATATTTCAACTGTCTTGTGCCTACTCAGTACATATACTTCAAATGTATATGGTAGCATATTTTCATGTTTGCCTGGGTCAAAATAGATCTTACCGAAACATTCATGTTACAAAGGCAATAGGGTAGCAGGACCACCAAAGCACCAAATTTTAGTTATTCACCTTACAAACACCTGCAGAAACTGACTTCTCCAAAGCCCTCTAGAAGCATAATCTTTCATGACCAATTTCAATCTTAAAAGATCAGAAAGTAATATAGTCAATTAGGGAGAAAGTATAAGTTCGGTCAAAATGCTATCAAGTCTTATTTCCTGAATCAGGAATTGCTCCAGACAATTTATCATTAAAAGGGTTGAATAGCCATTGAGCAAATATTTTTAAGTTTAATTTCATTACTATTAAAAGAATTATGAATTCAAGATATATGTTTTTATCTTTGCAATTGAAAGACATTAAAAATAATACCAACCACTGTTGTTAAAGATGCAAAAAAATGAGCACTCACTTTTATTACTGCTGATATGATTTATTATCATTCTTTTTTTTTAAGATTTTATTTATTTATTTTTAGAGAGGGAAGGGAGGGGGAGAGAGAGAAAGAGAGAGAGAGAGAGAGAAAAACATCAATGTGTGGTTGCTGGTGGCCGTGGCCTGCAACCCAGGCATGTGCCCTGACTGGGAATCGAACCTGCGATGTCTGGTTTGTAGCCCGCGCTCAATCCACTGAGCTACACCAGCCAGGGCAATTTATTATCATTCTTGATGGAAATCTGGGAATGCAGGTCACAATTCACAAGTATGTCCTTTGTAGTTCGTTCATTCATTTACTAAGCATTTACTCAATAACATAATTTTTAAAAATTAACTACATGAAAATAATCAAAAATGGAAATCAATAATGATTTATCTTTATTACAAATTTACATTTATTATATGAAATAATAAATGCTCATTACCATCAAAATAACTAAAATATGCAATACAAAAATAAATAAATTGATCAAACCTATATAGTAGATGTAGATACATCCATTAAAATTGATTTGAGGAGGAATATTTAATGACATAGGAACTTGTTTACTACATACTAGTATATGATAAAAATTCAAATTATAAAATTAAACATACAATATAATTTAATGTACAATATGCCTGCTAATATAAAATATAAGATATACATTATTACTAGTATTCAGTATGATAGATTTGTAGACTTTCATAATTTTTTCCTTTCTAGTTTCCAGCTCATCTCAAATTTTTTAATAATAAACTGTTAAAGGTCTTAAAGTCAATGTAATAGGAAATAACTTCACCAGTATAAAATCCCAAAGAGCCAGCATTTTCTCTTCCCCCACCACACATGTAACCAGAACTGTTGCATTAACAAAAAACTAAGGTGAATAGAATTTTACCTCTCAACCCTGGGTTTCTTTTAACAGAGGCGTTAATGGGGAGAAAAACCAATGAAACTGAGCAACCAGTGAGAGCATGAGAAGCAAAACCTAGAAATATCGCAATGGAAAATGGATCCTAAATTAGTACTGCAAAGCCTTCCTGTTATTCTCCAGAACTGACCATTTCTCCCTCGGTTAGGTTATTTTTTCCGACAACAAACAACACAATTTAGCACAGAGGTTTATTTTTTTTCCAGTGCATTTCTTTCATCAAGTTAGGCCATGTCTATTTAGTGAAATGTTCTTTTTTTCCTTTTTGAACAGTGAAGGCAGCCCAATGTTTCTGCAGACTGCCCCCCAGGGCTGCACGCACCCACGTCTGGGCAGGCACTTCCGTGAGACCCCAGAGGTCAGTTAACATGGATATTTAGAAACATTCATCCACTATGAATTCTCAAATGTTATCCAAATATCACTTCTGGCCAAAACTTGTGTCATAATTTCTGTTGAAAAACCACTTAAAAGAAAAACAAGTCTACCTCCAGAAAAAAATATTTCATTTCCTTTTAGTAACATGAATAATATTGAGCCCTTACTGTGTTTATGGATATATGTACACTCGTTCATATTTGTTTATGCATCTATAATTTTATTTAGTTTTCACAACAAGCTTGCAGAATGGGTACTTTTACTCTCTTCTGAAGATAAAGAAATTAAGTCACTTGGCCATCCTACTAGAGTGGTTAGCACATAGTGGGCTTACTTTAACGTTTATAGAATAAAAGACCAGACAGCAAATGTCTTTCATCTCACCACTAAGCAAGTGCTGAGCCTCACTGTCAACATATTCTGGTCAGAGTTATAAATCTGTCCTTCCAAACAGGGTCAGCCTCGGGCACACTCTGAACTGGGCATCTTTGACTTCCTGACTTCGCTTATCCCTCCGAAAACACCCCATTCACAGCCCAACCAAATCTAAAAAGATGACTTGTAACGAGGGTCTTCCACCTCCTCTACAGGGCCTTACAAAGTCCCACAGATTTTTACAAAACGTGGGCCCAGCACAGTTGGGAACAGTTTGACGACACCGTGACTCCCTGAACCCTGAAAACCAATGGTCCAGTTACACCTGTAACTGTAACCTTCCCAGGTCGTCTGGGAAGGTTATTTGTCTCCAGAAGATGACTCACTCCTGGGACCAGTCCAGGCAGCAGCTGGCTGTGGGGTGGTCATATTTAGAAAATCCAAATCATTTTGGTCCACCGGTTCATAGGACCTGAAAAGGACAGTGATTTGGCCACATGGGCATTTTGCAAGTTTTCACTCTATTAGGACACAGGCAGACCGGTCACACGGGGCCATTAGCTTAGATGTCTCTGCAACGTGTCACTTTAATTATCTGATGGCATTTCACCAGAATTCTTTCATTTTTACAAGCATTTAAATGACACTATTTACTAAGATATGATATTCATTTAAAAGACGTTTAAAAATAAAACATTTAGATATTTAATTGGAACTCAATAAATCCCAGTAGTACGAATTTATATTTTATGGGGGGAAACAGAATGAAAAAGTAATGAGGCAAAGACATCGACTCATTTTCTCTCTCTGGTTAATCCGAACACAGAAAGCAAGAAATAGTGAAAGATTGAAGGATAATTTGTCATTTGCATATCACTTTCATACTTACAATCATATTTTCCAAGGCGTGTTTGGCAAGCCAGCAGTTTAGAAAGACTGGTACAAAAAGATTCCTTAAGGAAGGCCAAAATATCTGAAAAAATAAATCAAAACTACACTTTCATCTCAAAGCAAGGAATCGTATCCAACAGATTTAAAAGAAATGTAAAACAGAAAAAATTATTAAAAACAATATAATAATTTAAAATATGTGACAAACACCTTAAACTCATATTATTAATAAAATGCAAGGAGCAGATATGAACTTTTCATTCATTGCCTCATTCTTATGGAAAAATTCTTTGGAAAATTGTCGTAGAAGCAGAAAGAAAGAAATAAGCTCTCACTGGATGTCAGATATAATTATGCTAATTCTACCATTAAATTTTTGCTGTGACAGTTTAGAGTAGACATGGCCTCTTTCTTCTCTGCGATTTAAGGGGAAAAGTAGGACAAAGAAAGAAGGCCCCACTTTCATAACAGCAGCCCTCACTCCCGGGATTCAGACATTTCGGGTGACATTGGGGAACCACGTTTAATTGGCATCACATTTACTTAGCCACTTCCTCTAATTCCAGTGGCTTCTCTAGATAAATTACTCAGATTAAAATAATTCTCAGAAGTGAGCAACAGCTTTAAATATCTTCCTATTTTCATAGTTTTCCAAATAAAACTCAGAGTGTTGGAAAGCATAGTCCCTACAGACATTATTGCAACCCTATCAAACAGAAATTAAAAGCAAATTTTGTGGCGGGAGCATGCAATTGAACAGAAGCTTCATGGAACTGGTAAGCCATCGACCTGATAAAGGAACAAGTTGCTGGCTGTCTGGCTGTTGGCAGCTTTCTTGGCAGAGAGAGCAGTGGACCTAGTAAACCCCGTGGTTAAACGAGAGATGAATGTATTCTCAGTCTGAGACGTGTTTACAAGTATGTGGTTCCACCTGGTTTCTGTATTTTTTAATTCCACAATATACACAAGAAATGGAGTAATTTCCAGTCTGTTTGGACAATTATTGGTAATAATTTCACAATCCAGCTACCCAACAGATTTCACTATCTATTTTTTAGTACTATGATTCTAACCAATACCTAACTTTATTTATCTGAGCCAAATATTTGTATTAGCATGGACATTTAAAGGCTTCACTGAAATCTGATGACAAAATTATTTTTAAAAGATGGTTTTAGGGCTCACCGAGACGACGAAGGGAACAGCGTTAACTATTTCCAAGATGAAAGGTACCCGTAAAATCTGCTCCCAGATGTTCCCCTTTCAGGAAAGAACAAATAAAAATGAAAGTCACGTACACTGAATCCCATTAAAGAGAACAAAAGGCGGCACTCAGAATTTCCCTGAATCGTCATATAAAGGCGTAGCAATGACTTTGAGAGATTGTTTTTCTAAATGTAATCGTGCCCTCTCAACTTTGTGGTAAGTTTAAGAAGCAATTCAAATGTTACAATAAATTGATTATTGCACATAACACACTGTGATCAGATCATAATATTTGATCAAAGAAAATTCACCAGTAAAAATGAAATAGGCTAACAAAACTTGTGGAATCGATAAAAAGTGACAATTATAATGTTTACTATGGTAAATATATTCACATTGAGAAAGGAAAAACAAAGTTGGATGTATCACACTATCTGATATCAAACTATACTACACGGCCATAGTAATCAAAACAGTATGGCACTGGCAGAAGAACAGACACATAGATCAATGGAACAGAATAGAGAGTCCAGAAATAAATGCATGCCTTTGTGGTCAATTAATATTTGACAAAGGAGTCAAGAACATACAATGGTTTGGGGAAAACTGGACAGATACATGCAAAAAAAATGAAACTAGATCACCAACTTATCCCCTACACAAGAATAAACTCAAAATAGATTAAAGACTTAAATGTAAGTCATGAAACCATAAAAAAACTTGGAGGAAAATATAGGCAGTAAAATCTCAGGCATTTCTAGAAGCTTATTAAATAAATCCTAAACACACTACATGTTAAGAATATTCATGGATATTAACATTGTTTTGATGGTAAGAAAACATAAACAAAGGAGATTTTCAAACCCACATAAGCAGGGCTGGCTACACAACTCAAGGGGCCCAGTGCAAAAGCAAATGCAGGGCTTCTTATTAACAAGTTGTGAACAATTGCCAGAAGCTGACATCAGACCATTAAACCAAGCCCAGGGCTCCCACAACTGCAGAAAGGACACACCCAGGAAGTCCACCCTGATATACAGTCCTCATCACTGAAACTTTCTTGAGTGATGTCCAGAGAAACACAACTCAGAACTTCCTAAAGCAGCTTATCTCCAATGAAGACATCTGTGCATTAGGAAATCAGTTTGCAATCTGGTTCCTTGTAACTTCCAATTATTCCAAACACTGCCTATAAACTTAAGATTCATTCTTCATTTTCTGGCAGTCCCAAAGGCTTAAAACATTGCAGTGATGGAAAATTCCTGCCCGTAGTTCTAGAATGGCTATGGTCCATGTGCTAAAATATTCAGTGACAGGCTTTTTTCTCATTAGCTTGTCTCTCGTCTCCAGACTATATTTAAAAAAAAAAAAAAAAGGCAGGAAGCACAGGTAGAAGAAACAGAAGCAATAAGAACTAACTCCTCTGTGTGGAGTTGTTACAGGGGCCAAGCGGCGTCTGCCAGCTCCTCAAGTTAAGTGAGAAGCCCTCAAGTGACCCACTGAGCTTGGCTCACACAGAGAGACGGTGTAATGTTGACACCTGTGCCCAAAACATTGAACGTGAGGAGCCCGCGGGGAGAAAGAATGCCGAGATGTGAACAAGCCAAAACACCCAGTCAGGCCAGTTTTAAGACAAAGGGCCTCTTCTTTGGGAGCCACGTACAGACCCTGAAGAGTCCAACCTGTGGTCACATGAACAGGATACACACCAAGAGGGCTTCATCTGGGGTTAAACGTGCTCTAAGTTTAGGATTCAAAAGTCGTCTAAGGAATGTTGTCTTCAAACCCCTATGCTTTAAAAAGGAAGATCGGTGTCTGCTAGATAAAGAGTTCCCCCCAAAACAGAGCATGGGGTGACGCACATGCAGAAACTGGGAACCGAAAATCAGTGCTGAATGTGACCCCCATTCTGGTAACTTTCTCCCTTCTGGTCTACTTCCGTCTTCCCTGATGGCTCTGTTCTTCTTCCAGAAACTTCCAACAACGATGACATCAGCACCCCCACCAACATGAGCCCGGCTTCTCCCTTGGATATTTTTCCACGCTTAACGGACTCACTCCCTTCACCCACCAGCTGATTTCTCCAGTGTCTACGTTCGTAATTTGTCTTGCATCACATCCGTCTGTTCCTTTCACCCAAACACTAACTCCCAGCTTTCCTTTACGGCAACAGTGTCTTCACCGAGCATGTGGCCTTCCGTGAGATGCCTCTCTGAGCTGCGGGGCCCAGAAGTTCTGAATGAATAGTCCTCAAATTTAATTACTGCTGTAGAACTCCCACATGCAACACCCTCCACCAATTCCCAGTGCACATGACTGTCCAAGGCGCTCACAGTATCATCCCAAACGTTTTGCACCGATATTTCCCTAAACGCCCCATCTTCTGGCCACACTTGAATATTTGTTATTCTCTTGATTACATCTGTGCATTCCTTCACCCCTCTCTTCATGCTATAAATCCCCACTGTCCTGTCTTCTCTCCTTTCGTTGGTGAAATCACTGGATTGGGGGCTCCACAGAATCAGTCAAGGGTTTTCTTTCCATCCCGTGGCCTCACTGAGAACACCTATTACTCTGCCTTCTGTTCGAGTCTGTGCAATGTTCCCGACCCAGCCCCACTTCCAGGCTGTAAACTCCTAGGGAAAAAACAAAGCAAAGCAAGGCAAAGCGTGCACAGTGAGGAGCTCTTTATTGAGCAGAGGCTCTGGAAACACCGGTTAGGTTGGGTTAGCCAGGCAGAGCTTTGCCGAAACTTAAGAGGATTCATTAAAACGGTTCCTAGCAGGCACGTTTTTGTTCCCTCCGTGTTTTCTGTGCAGACCGGGAAAAGGGATTGAGAACGATAAAAGGCCAGACCACCACATTTGTTTGACTCGTATGAGCATGCACATAGCGGGTAAATTAACCCGTAGGAATTAGGGAAGTCTGTTTCAGCCGCCAAGGAAAACATTACTATATTACTAAGCTTTTTTTAAATCACATACTAGAGAGGTTCAAAATAATTAAAGTGCTTTAAGAAGGGCTTGCTTTATCCCCAGAGTATGAATTATAAAGACAGGAAAGCTAGGGAAAAGCTCTTAATGTGGACTGTCAGCAGAAAACTTAATAGCTTACCTTATAACTGAGATAACCAAGTAGTATCGTTTCAAACAGACTTATCAAGGCCACTAAAACCTAAAATACAAATTTTAACTTAATGAGAAAATGTCATAAAAATAAAGTAATATGTATTCGTGATTATACTATATAGAATATAATATATGCATGATTATGGTAACTTATAAAGTTAACGAATATATAAATATATTGTATTATATATCCAGATATATTTACATGAGATATGATATAGGAGGTATTACAAGGCACATTAACTCGTATACAGGTAGCGGATTGTAGGTCGTCCCCAGCACTACAGCTTAGCTTTGGTCATTTCGAATGCTCTTCAGTAAATCTTTTCTGATTTATTATCCCAAATGAGAATGTGGGATTAGGAGAGTCAGACTGGCTGGAGTTTGCTGCGTGCATCCCTAACAGTCTCACACCCTTGCCTTCCCCCCTTCTCCTGCCCCCAAATAACACCCTCCGCCAGCAACACCGCCGGAATCAGGCGCATTCACCAGAAACAGCAGTTCCCCACAGAAAAGCACAGGAACTCTGGGTTGGATATGGTCCATCCTATTGACTGCCTCGCACAGAATGAAAGAGCCGCATTTTTAAACACTTAACAAAATAGTCCGTGTCAGCACCTCAGCAGCCTTTCAGCTGGTATTTGAATGAACTTCACAAGCAATTTCCGGTTTGCAGCCGAAGGGGCTAGACCTGCCTGCCCCGAGCAGCTTTCACCTTTCTCTGTCTTGCCTATTTTATATGCAATTCCACTGCTGAACTAACCAGAGGCAGCCATTGCAACAGGAAAAGGAACTAGAGAAGAGATCCAAACATTCCTGTCAGCCCTTTAGGGTAGAGGAATGGAACCAAAATCACAAGCACAAGCCAAAAATGGCTCAGAGAGCAAGAATATGTGTTTGCAGATTTTGAGGTTTGGGACAGCCTACAGGAGAAAGATAGATTCCCCTGGAGTTTCACATTTTGACTCCACGGGAGTGAAAACTTTGATTTAGGTGACTTTTGAGACATAAGGACAATTTAAAAACTTGTGAATGCAAGGGAATATAAATAAAACATGTTCAAAAGTGCATACATCAGCCGCACATTGTCATGATAAAAAATTCGCACCTCTTAGATCTTCTTAGCAAGCCCTCTGAATCATCCCTGCCTTTTCCTGGAGGTACGCATTGATAGAGGACTTCTACAAGGTTTTTAGCATGGATTACTCAAACTCCTATTTGGAAATGAGTGCTATTATTATTTTAAAAACAACAGTATGAGACAAAAGCTATGTGACTAGATCCACATGTATTTCAGGGCCATATATAACTCTTTGTAAAAATGTTAACTTATTTTACACGTGCTCCTCCCTGGAGGATAATTTAGAGATCAAAAGAGTGCGTTTTTAGTCACACTGAAGTACATGAAAGAGTGATTTTTAAATGACACTGTAATGAAAGTCAGTGTAAAGTAATGTGAAACACAACCTGACTTCAAGAAAATATGAAATATCCAGACATGGTAAAAACTTTGACTTCATAATTAGAATCCCAGTTCACACATCATTGAAATAATCCATTATCACCTATAAAATGCAGACTTCGCAATCATCTTGACTTTAACAGACAAACCCAGCGGTTGATTTCAAAGTGTTTTAAAGGTTGTTTATAAACAGGAATGCTTAGAATCATCTCATGTCATTCCAAGTCCCTCTATTAAAATAATTTTTGCTTTTGAAAAATAACAAAATGAAAAGCATGCGGAGGAGGGAGACAAGCGAGAACGGAAACGTGTCCGAAGATTGCTGGTGTGGAGTTCTACAGGAAGGGGAGGGGAGAGGATGCAGAGGACTCCAGGGAGTGCGTCAGCGGTGTGACTCAGACTTGCTGTGCTTTCTCCTGTGGTCTTACTCCTTCCTCCAGACTTCCTAATCCGGGGCATGTTTTTTATTGGATTTACAAATTACCTGCCTCGGCAGCAAGCTCTTGCTATTGGAAATATGAGCCAGTCATTTGATTATTGATTTATTGATTATTTATTGAGATGCTCACATGTTCCAGAAACCAAGGACATAGGGAAAAAAGCACACTTGGATACGAACTTCTGATTAACTGTTCAAGGATTGCGTAACAGGAATTTGGAAAGCTGGTTACAGGAATTAGGGGTGCTGAAAGAACAGGCTGACTTGGGTTTTCTCCACGCCCTGGACAGTGACCTGAGTCTAATCCTGACCACAAGTTCTCAGGACAGAACTCGGGGCTCAAGCAAACACAAAGAAAGGAGTGAACATGTTTGTCCAAAATGTGCATCATGATTAATTAAGCAATAAGACAAACTCATTTTTAATATCAAGCATTTCTCGCCAATAGTATTTCTCTGGGAAACAGGAATAAATCCAGCAATGCAGGGATAAACAAAATTGTACGTGACCTGTAGGCCCCATAAAGGCAGACTCCTGTTCACCCAAAAGATACGAGACCTGTGAAAAGAATGACAAGATGTTACTTTTTTTAAATGTGGGAAATGCATTCATTTAAAAATTTTGATTGAAGTTGGAAATATTTAAATAACGCTAGCATGAGAAGACAATAAAATATCAAAATTAAAATTACAAAAATGTTATATCCTTTCAGTTTTCTTTTGAATAATAGCCAGTTCTGTTCCATGAAATAGGCTTTTTTAATTTCATTTTCAGTCTCATACTAATAATAAAAGAAAAGATAAAGGAGTTTTATTTAAAGAGTGGTTATAGAAGGGTCCAAAATCCTCTAACCCTACTAATCAAATTTTCCATTGAAAAGTCACTTAAGGGTCTTCTATAGACCCTTAAGATTTTGTTAATTTTAAAGCTGTTAATATTGTAGCAGTACAAATTCAACAGTATTAATACTCCAGATAAAGTCAGTAACTCAGATTATAGACCACATTAATATTTCATATCTGGATTTATAGAAAATACTTAACATGCTACCACAACACCTGTGACCGAGGATAGCATGGAACGTTGCACAGGCCAAGGAGTGGCTGTCCTTAAATGTCTGTTAAAGATATTTCACCTTCAGTGTCAAAAATTACTTATATCTGCAAAAACAGCATAACATTTCTCCCGCCTCACTAGCTATCCCTCTTCATTTCTTTGCCCTGTCCTTATCTGAATTATTTGGCGTGCAGCGGCTCACATGGGGTCATTCACTGCCACATACCGCATTTGGGAAAAGATTTAAATAATTATATTATGTTTCCCAAAAATGCAAATAAAAACACACAAAATCAAACACGACAGTCACAACACAACCCACTCGCTCTCCCCCATTAGGAAACATGAGAGCCCTTCCACAAAATGCTAAGTATGTTCTTAAACCTTTAGATAATTTTCTTTCTGGTAATATGTTAAGCAATGACAAAAAGCCATAAAACTCTTTAAAGTTCTTGTTTTAAATAGAGTTATAGAACTTAAGAGGACTATTCAAAGAAACTACTTAGTATATTACAGTACCCTGTAATTCCAGAATGTCATATCTACTGAGTAATTGATATCTTCCTTTGCTCCAAACCAGGCCAGTGGCCTTTCCCCCCAAAACCTGATCCTCCCAGTTTTCCACATCCCAATAAATGGCACCCAATTCCACTGTGATCGTGCAAATGCCTAACCCATTAGTCCTCAAACCTTCTCAGTTCTGTCTACCAGCTATCAGTGGAGTTTTCTGCCTTTGTTCATCTCCATTCCCACAGCCACCTTGACCTAAACTATCCCTTTCTGCATTTCTTTGGAACTTTTGCAGAAGCCTTCCCGATGAGACGCTACACTTCCTTGTCTTCTACGTTTTCCCTCCAATTTACAGCTACACTGATTCTTTCTCAATCCATTTTGCTCACGTCGCCTCACTGTGTATTGTCATCACCTTTTGGTTAAGATAAAGACCGAAACTCCTTCTTAAATTAAATCAACTGGGGCGACACTGGTTAATAAGATTATACAGGTTTCAAGTGTACGGTTCTATGATACATCATCTGCATACTGCATTATGCGCCCACCATCCAAAGTCAAGTCTTCCGTGTCCCGAGAACAAAACTCTAAGCATGGCGTTCTGAGACTCATTCCACCATGACTTCTCGCTATACTGCAAGTTCCGTAAAATGAAAGTGTGTCTTTTTCAGTGACCATTGCAATCCCCATGTCTTTCTGTGTACAGGAGTGTAGTGGACGAGGCATCAATATAAACAATGGATGGTTCCCATAAAGGCAAATATACGGCGGTGAGTCCAGCAATACTGTCCTTTCCAAACACGCATCACAGTGTCGGCGACATTTCAGAAATCAGACCGAACCTAGGTATGGAAGAGCAAAAGGCGATATACAGTTTTCGTAGATGGAAACATGGCATACTACAAAAACTACAAAATAGTAGGAAAAGTCTGTACCAATATCTGAAAGATTTAAAATAAATTGCTGAACATGAGTTGGTCAGCACTTTCAGAGGGAAACTGGAAATTAACATGAGTTTACTGAAAGCTGGTTTTATCAAACTGACAGTATTTTCTCTGGTATGTTCTTTTCATCGTTCTTAAAATAGCATGCAGTATTTAAACTTAAAAAAGACCTTGAGAAAATATTTTTTTAGACAAGGCTATGTAATGTAGAATAGCTTTCATAATCCTTAAAAAAGACACTTCTACAATCTCAAATATATAAATTTGAATGTGAAGTGAGATCTCCAGTGGAAAGTCCTTTTTTTCACCCTTTACGGAGCACTAAATTGGATAAACGCATAGAAGGAAATGTCTAACTTCTAATAAAAACCTAGTGCCCAAGCTGCCCTTTCTAAATCAAATTTATCATGAAAAACAGTGTAGGACTGATCTGCACGTTTTTAGTTAATGTCCAGAACAAATGGGGAGTGAAACAGACTGGCAGCAAGACCATAATTTCTAATGAAGCTTCACTCCCATTGACAAAAAGCACTAGGAGGAAAGAAAACCTGCACATGAATATTTATTGCAGCATTATTTATATCAGGAAAGGAACTAGCATCTACCTGCATACCCTACAACAAGAAGACAGAAGTAGCCCCATCATCATCAATAGTAAAAATACCCCAAATGAGGAAAAATCAATAATAAAGACAATGTATATAATGTCACCCTATGTCAGTGTGAGTGTATTCTGTATACATGTGCATTTAGAGAGAGAATTCACTAAAGATTAGTCATCAAAACGTGCTTTCTTATGCATTGAGATTTTAGATAGTTTTTACCTCCTTTCCCTTGTCATTGGAATAATCATAAACCATTTCTAAAATAATAAAAGATGTCACTTTTTTAATTATAAAAATAAAAATGAAACAAGCACACAAAAAAGCAAAACTGATCTCATTCAGTTATCGTAATGAATCTGGGACACAGCTACAACTCAGGTTTGGAGATTGGTTATCACAATGGGAAGAGGCCTATCAAACAACAGAAGTCACAGCAGAAGTATGGACAGTTCATGAGGTGGAGCCTTCCTCACGTTCCACAGCACGTGTGCCTATGGCCTCGCCTACAGGCAGGAAAACAGCTGCTGAAAATGTCCAATCAGCTTAGGTAGCTGGGGTGGAGGCCAGGGGGTGAATGTGACCCCCAGAAGAATAAAATATTGCATAAACACATGAAGGTATTAAGGTCAGTGTAGGGGGGCAGAATTCCTCGGGAAAGACCGTGGGTCACAGACTCGAGAACTCAGGTTGATACGTTCCGAAGAAAACAAATGCGAGCTTGTATGTTATTAACACGAGTATGATCTGAACCGGGGGGAAAGCTAGGAAACACCCCTACAGGCACAGACACTGAGAGCTGAGGACTAGGCGTGGTCCTAGACCCGCATCTCCAGGACAGGCAAAACTCAAGGTGAGTCCAACTCCAAAGTGACTGAGATACCGAAGCGTAGCAGACTCTTAACAATACATTAGGAGGGTTTTTCAATAATGGAACCCTCTCAAGAAACGCTGGGTAGACTCCACACCAGGCTAACAAGGACCTGTCGGGGTGCTGGGGAGAGAATGAAGGGCTGAGTGTGCAAGGCTGAGCCGGGGGCGTCCTTGGGGGTCTTTCCATCAGACATCAGCTGAGGCAGCAGCCTCGGTCCGTCAACACTCACTCTCCCCTTGCTTGACTACATCTCTGAGGCTTTGGGTCAAGGTATCGGATGTGACCGGTGCCCACGTGGGATCTGAGTCTGAAATACAAGCGAGAGTGATGGCCCGTAATGTTAAGAAATGCGTGTTCCTTCTCTGCATGCTCCTTATGTGTATGAAAGCCGACTGCAAAGGCTCTTAGGCCAACATCTAACCACACAATGAAAGTGGCTTGCATACATGATATTGTAGTTGCTGTGTTGTGTGTGTGTGTGTGTGTGTGTGTGTGTGGAAAAGGAGAAAGGGTCTAAAAACTGACTAAGAACACCAGTATTATACACTAGTAAACAGAAACAATTGTTTTGGATTTGTGAGACTATATACGTCAAAGCACCTGGTACAATGTTCGTCTTCACTGTGACTAATACACATGACAAAAGGGAACGGTCCATGTAACCGTATTCATCCCTCTTGGTGATCAAACATTTAAAAGATATTGTCAAAATCGTATTTCTTCCTTTAAGAGTTGTTACCCAATCTTTAACATGAGTGTGTCACCAGAACGCACGTGTTGCTCGATCAGCCGCTGATGTCATGTGCAAATCCAAATACCACGAAATATGAGCAGAGTCAGGGGCTTCATACCTTCATGCCTGTCCCTTGCTGTTAAAAGTGACCATCACTTCGGCAGCTGTGAAGCGGACAGGACAGGTGGGTTTGGGCACAGAGTGAAGGGTGATCAGCAGTAGGAGGCAGTGAGTAGAGCTGGGGTCTCATCTCTCAGTGAAATGCACACACCACGCACCAAGTGTGGAATGTCCTTTGCTAGCGCCCCTAAATCACTGACTACAAACTGCATGTACCCCAGAGTTCGTCACTTGCCCAGCTTCTACATTAACAATAAAATTCTTTTCATATCCTTCAGTTTGCTCAGACTTGCAACATTTTCCCATCAGTTTGGACTCCTGAAGGGACTTAAAAATAAAGCAAAACAGAACAGAATAGCCTTGGCGTTCTTGTGGCAGCAGCTCTAATTAAATAAATCTCCTTGCTGAATTAGCCTCATTATTTTAAAAGAGAGCCTGGGCCCATAAAGGCCACTTCTGTTTCTCATTAACCAGGACTGCCTGGACAAGGGGAACCAAACAGAACATTTATTCAAAATGGGGCCATGAGTCCTTTCGCTTGTTTGCTAATTGCAGTAATCTGATTTTTCAAATGTATATCCTCTATAATTATGGCTGAACATTCTCAGTAGCATGGCATAGAAGTTAATGGTAGGACACTTTGTTCCAGTTCATGTTTTCAAATAATATAATTCTAGTCCGCTATCACCCACCAGAGCCCTTTCACCCTTCTAAGGAATCGGTCAAGACTCAATTCGTGATTTTCAGGTCTCTCAAAGGGACAGGTTATGCATAAATCAGCAAGTTTTAAAAACAGTTCTGGTATGTTTTTGAAAGCATTAGTAATGTGACGTCTCCAGGCTGTGGTCTTTAATCATCTCAGTGGTACAAGGCTATCAATAAGCTGTTGAGCATAATTCCATTAACTCAGCAGCACCCACTGAGCCATCGCATCCTGTGCTAAGCTCAGGAGCTCCAGAAGCAAGAGCCACAGGGTCCCTGTCCTCAGTGAGGGTGTGGGGGGAGCAGAGAAGTAAAGGCAGTCAACCCTAAATAGCACAGGGTTGAACCACCCAGGTCCACCTGTTCGTTCGATATGTCAGTGAATACTGTAAATGTATTTCCTCTTCCTTATGATTTTCATAAAATCACTTTTCCCTAGCTTACCCTATTGTCAGAATATAGCATATAGTACATACGACATACAAAATATGTGTTAGTCAACTGTTCGTGTCCTCAGTAAGGCTTCCAGTCAACAGCAGGCTTTCAGTAGCCAGTTGGGGAGAGTCAAAAGTTACCCGTGGATTTTCGACTGTGCAGGGGGTGAGGGTTGCCTCCCCTACCCCCCCCCCCCCGCATGTTGCTCAAGGGTCAACTGCAGTCAAGTCTGCATCAGTGCACTAAGTGTTGTGACCGAGGCACTCAGGGGTGCTGGCAGAACACCTGAAGCCACTGCTGACCCATGCTGGAACTGAGCTGTTGTCATGGCAACAGGTAAGAATATCAGAATTGGTCTTATCCAAGAAATCGTTATCTTGAACGTCCAGGAGTCCTAAAGCTAGTTAAGGGCAGAGGTGGAAAATGGAGGCTGCGGAGAGCGGAATGCTCTGAGGCCCAAAGCAGCGAGGAGAGCAGACTCTGTTCCTCCTGCTGATGCCCGGAGGAGGGGGAGGGTGAGCCGAGGCAAGCAGAGGTCAGATGACCTCCACAGACTCACCGAGTCCCTCGTCACTTAGCAAGTAACTGCTGAGGGGCTCCTGGGCGCCCGGCTCTGAGGCTTCAGACCACAGTCTGTGCCCTCGTGGAAGAGCCGTCTCGACCCGCGTGGAATGCACAGAGAACAAAAGAAGCCTGTAAAAATGTGCAGTCCGGAAAGAACAGAAAGGCAATGCAGAAAAGGAAAAACGTATTCCAGGGAGCCTTGTGGGGACATTCCCATTTTAAACAGGATGTTTGCTAAGGCTTCCCTGAAAGTCCGACTTTGAGTAAAGATCTGAGGAAGTGGGTCTTGTGGTGTCTCGTGGAGAGGATTCCAGAAGGAAGAGCAGGTGTGAAGGCCGTGAGCCTGCCATGTGTCTGGTGAGGACCCAGGAGCAGGGCAAGGCCAGTGTGGCAGCAGAATGGGGTGGGGGATGACTTCAGGAGGTGAAGTTCCCAGGAAAGTGGGGGTCCCTATAGGTCATGGTGGTCACTGTAGCATTTGGAGCAGAGCCATGCCACGGTCTGGCTTGCATTTTAAAGGAATCCTAGCTGCCACCTTCTGAATAAACCAGGGGGAGCAAAGACAGAATCGGCAGGACTAGTGAGGAGGGCAATCGTGGTCATCCAAGTGGCAGAAGTCGGCCTGTGCAGGGCGGTGGCATCGAGAAGGGACACACAGTGAGGGTAGGCTGCGTGGTAAAGGGAGAAATAGCAGGGCTTTCTCAGGGCTCTGCAGATGCTGCAGAGCGTGAGGTGAAACGAGGTGAGGATGCCTCCGAGGCATCTGCCAGCTGTGGGGACGGGGCTGTCAGGTGAGCAGGGTCTGAGGAAGGACAGAGCTGTCACCCACTGGTCGGTGAGAGGGCCCCCGAGAAGCCTATCAGAACATGACCCGTTGAAGTGACATCCCAGTAGAGGAACCGAGTACTTGGTTAGAATGTGATTAATGAGTTAAGCAGCCTTTGTAAAGGCATAAAAACATCAGTTCCATGTGTGGGGCTTTGTGGGTATTGGAAGCCTTGGGGGACCACTTTGTAGAGCATAGGACTAGCCAACCACTATGTGGTATACCTGAAACTAACACAAAATAATACTGAATGTGAAAAAGATCATATGTATACCCATAGATACATATTTGCAAATATATGCACTTCTGAGTAAATACAAAAATAGTTGACACTGAGGGCACATATGAGAAAACTGGAAAATAGGATTAAAAGTACATACACTGAAGGAAATAACGTACATAGAAGAAGTAGCCCAGTGCCAGAAAAAGCAGTAACTCTAGCATCCACAATTTTTTACAGGCTGAAAATTCCCTGAGGGCAGAAAATGTTCCCTTTCAGGGCAATACAAGTACAGGCTGAGCATTCATTAAAGACACAGTGAAATAACAATGCTCTTTCATTAAATTATTTTCTAAAGCATTACGACTTAAATTATTACACACAGAATTTCACGTGCGAATCTTTGGCTTAAATCCCCAGAGCCTTTAATAAATACAGGATCCTTTTCCCTGTCTAACCAAACCGAAGGGGAACCGATTCGTGTAAATGCACGTTACGCCCTCAGTTTCCACTTCACTTTAATTTTTTACAAATTTTCTTAGGGCAGATTGCCCCATGAAAAAATAAGTGTACCGAAGTTAACCATCAACATTGTTTTCTGCGTTGAAAACCATTTTAACTGTAGTAGGCTGGACAGGGGCCCGAAGTGGTCACCAGAGAAACATCATTCAAGTTGCCGTGCACCCAGTGGCCTGCCCTGCTGCTTCCAGCGAAGACAGAGGATAACCAGGCAAACCCACTGATCCAACAGCAGTGCGATTAGTAAACGCAACAGGACCATGAATAAAAAATAAGTTAAATCGAGAAGCCATGTAACTCAAATAAGATAAAGAACTACTCAAACGAACTCTGAACTTGACAGTCATGTGTCCCCATGGATGCTGAAGAGTTTCTATTCAAGAGTAACAGCGAGACCATCGCCGAAAATACTTACGAAGCTGGTTCACAGTAGAACAATGCATGTAAATAAAGAACAGAAAGTTACTGAGTGTCTAAAGAGACGGACCCACAGTACACAGTTACTGAGGGTCTTTTGATTAGCAGTAAAAACTTTACAGGTCGGTGTTCAGTATTAGCATTAGAGGAACAGGTAGGCCGTAAGCAGAGATGTTTAAAAAGAACTTGCAAAGGCGATATCCATGTGTTACCTGAATACCTGAAAGGCAGCTCCATTTGATTGGAACAAACACCTAAAACATCTCTGGGGGAAAAATGAAGTCTATATAACATCCTTTAAAATTATAATGCAATTCAAAGTAATCAAAAGAATATTGTTGAGGGTCAGACAGAAGGACCTTACCATTCATTTCCTTGTGAAGGGTTTTCTAATAGCACTCGGATTATGTATAATAAGCAGCTTAATAATTTGAGAGAAAAATTGAACAGGCGTATTCTGAGACCTTTAAACAAACAACAGAAATTTGATTTTCATTTGAATTTAGTCCACAAAAGACTAAAAAGACTTGTCAAAAATATCAACTTTAAGTACAGCACTTATATTGTATCTAGAAACTATAATACCCCAATTGCCTAAACTTGCTGAAGTTCTAGGTCGCTGAATTTTAATTATCTGAATATTGAACCGAAGAGCGTGATTGAAGGAGTGCTTGGACTGCCGGTGAGAGCAGACCTATGCAGAGAGTGAGTCTAGGTTTGAGCACCCAGAGGCCACAAAAACTGTGTCTCCTCAACATTGGTTTGAAAATGCTTAGAAGATTAAGCATTTTATATATCCATGGGTTCAGAAGTAAATTTTAGCCAACTAGAAAATCTAGCTTACACATTTACAGCATAAGTTATAAAACTCATACCTTCAGAATACCTTGCAGATTTTAATTATAGAGAAATTATAATCATGTCTATAATTATACATTATACTTCTAATTAGTAATTGCATAATTATGGAGAAATCATAACAGAATATGCTGGGAAATACAGATACACACAGACATTTTGAATTTGACCAGTGCACGCTTTCTTTTCCCTTTGGGTTAATTACCAATGAAATCTCGGTATTTTTGTCGGGAGTAAGATTGTCGTGTATGTCCCTTTTGAAACCGTGTAGGTCACAGTTATGCAGTCTGTCATACTTAATGAAGGTGAGAAAGAGCAATTAAGATTAGCAAAACATGCCCAAAGTCTGATTAATAGAAGCATTACCTTTCCTGTAACAATCAGGCAGCTTCTGATTCATGCATTATGAATAAAATTGAGAGAAAGGTCTTCCTATAATTATTAGTTAATAAAATCTGGAAATGAAGTGCCAGTTTTTACCCCGCTACATGTGAGTGCACGTAAGGTGACATTTCTTAAGAGTAAAAGGTTAAGGCTCATTAATCGTGCAGTTTTTCCTAAGCTTTGCTATTACAATGCTCTGCACATTTTATGGGTTAGCTTCTTTAGAAAGTCTTTTAAATTATTAATGAAATTGTCCTGGTTTTATAGAACTTGCCTCCCCAAATGACTGCTTAGTCAAAGCTGGCTGCTGATGAAATAGCCAAATCATGCATTTATCTTTTCTGGCCTAGAGAGATGGGATTATTAATGTTAAAAAATCAAGGAAACCTTTTATTCAAAAGATGTGGCCCCCTTTGGGTGCTATCTGCCCACGCGGCTTCCATGGACATTCCAAACAGTCAGAGGGGAGAGGCGTTAGTTAGCACTGGCCTTCTCCCTGGGGCTCACCCACCACCACAGCTCTTGCCAGTGAACTGCAAACACTGAACAGGTCCCTGCCACCAGCCTCTGGATGATTTCCCACACCCCAGGCTGCTCTCTTTGGACCCCATAGAGGCCCCCCGCTTAGTAAAGACCACCCCTAGAGGGTTCAGGGGTCCCAGTCAGAGAGGGCAAAGTGGACATCAATGTAGTATAGACATCCCCCCGTCTGTCGGCATTTTAAGCACTGCTCACACGGAAAACTGCATCTGGCCTCATTGTGTATGGCTTTCAAAAATTCGTGGTGTCATGGGGAGGCAAGAGGGATGCTTTGACACTTGGACCTTGAATGAGTTTAGGTCAGGAACTGCCAATTTCATATCCGCTTGAAGTTCCAACGCTTTCCCCAATCTGTCTGATGCTAAGAACCCATGGGGATGTTAAACTCTGAGCTTAACTCTGCACTCCTGGTCCAGCTTCTCCAGAGAAGGGTGCTGGTCCCCTCCCTGTTCTCTGTCACTGTGCACCACTGGGCAACACTGAACTCTGACCCATGAAATCAGACCATTATTCTCCCCCTTAGTATCAGTCTGAATTACGAGAGGCTTCTCATAATAAGGTGTCCCCCACAGACAAACTGTGATGACCCCCTCACTGGTCCAGGTGGCTCACTCAGAACCCTACTTATTAGTGTGGGATCTGGACAATTAAATGCCTTTAATTGCCTTTAAGGTCAAGAGACCTTAACACCAGCAGAGGCAAAGTCTATAGTTTTCTAAAATTTTACTGCCTGACAGACAAAATTTTTTACTGTACTGCTCTATTGAAAGAATATTTTGCAGGATTGCAATGGAATTGTTGGAGATAAATAGATATGTGCAAACAGACAGGGGAATAAAATGAATGACTTACTTGATCTCTGGTTTTTAATAAAAAATAACTTTAGTCTCTCTTTAAATGTGTTTTCATTCATAAAGAATTCAACTTGTACCCTGCAAACAGAAAATAAAACATAATTAATTAAACTGAAAACTAACACATAAGAAAAATTAAAAATTATCTGCATTAGACTTTAAGTGAATCCCAAATCACAAAAAAAAATATGACAATTGGGTAAAACATGGAGTGTCATGGAAAGAAGCAGTCACTTTTCAACTCAAAGACATCACCAGTTCAAATGCCATTATGTAGTTAATTCAATGATCTGTATTAGTGGGTGTAGTGAGTGGTACAGGTGATTCAAAACAGCAGTGATACAAAAGTCATGTGTGTCTGTGAAATAATCTTTGAGTTAGTGTTTCCCAATTTTGACCCACATCATGAGGAGTAACCGAATGCCTAAAAAATTCAGTTTGAGCAAAACCGCCCCAGACTGGCTGTATCAAAATCTTAAGGGGCTTGGCCTGATCATTTACTTGTAACAAGCCCTTCACTCCACCTTGACCGTATGGTAACCACATCACGGGACACTTTCCCTCCTTATTTATTTATTTAGGCTCAGAGTGAAACAGACATGGGTCAGGAAAGGAGCATTAATTTCAAATAGAACGTGACAGTCACCACAGATATAAATCAAGCAAATCAATCACGATGCTGAACATTATATATTTAACCCTCTATAAAATGATATCAACTCTCAGAAAAATAATATTTATTTAATAAATGTATCCGCTTTCTCCCTAAATTCTTTCAATCCGCCTTCCATGTGATGGCTTAATTATATATTCAAAATATTGAACAAAAGGAAAAACGGTGTTTGGTGTCTTGTGACTTGTTAATAATCATCATTTAAAATGTTCTTAGTCTTGCCCTGGCTGGCATAGCTCAATGGATTGAGCTCGGGCTGTGAACCAAAGCATCGCAGGTTTGATTCCCAGTCAGGGCACACGCCTGGGTTGCAGGCCAGGTCCCCAGTGGGGGCTGCATGAGAAGCAACCACACATTGATGTTTCTCTCTCTCTCTTTCTCCCTCCCTTCCCCTCTCTAAAAATAAATAAATAAAATCCTTAAAAAAAGATTTAAGAAAGAATAGATAAATTGTAAAATGTTCTTAGTCTCAAATACACGTATTATAAGTTAGGACTGCAAAAAACAGCTAATAAAAACATTCCAGTGTTTATACAAACAAAGATTTCATTTCATTTTTTCCTAATATCACAAAATTTTGATAATGTTACCCATACAGACTGGATAGTTTTCTAGTTTTGGTTTTTTGGCAAGAGCACCCATGGGAGACAAAACTGGAGGAAAATTAACATATGAATATGCTCACGTATTAAAGAAACACTTCACTACCACACTCAGTGCTGTATAGTCATGAATCTTCATGACTATTTTTAAAGCTGTCTCTTACGCCGTAACAGTAAAAGGGCTTTTTGTTGTCAACTGGAAACCAAGTTCTCTCTGCTACGCTTTCAAAAAGACCTGAAAGCTCTCTCACTTCACCTCTGTTCCTAAAGACAGGCATAAAATTTTCATCTCTTTTCATCCCTTTCTCGTGTATGTTCCATCCTCTGTGTTTTATTCACCTTACATGTTAAAGTGGGAAAAAAGGGCAGAAATCAAGATGGTCTTGTTAATTTCTCCAGAAGGAAACCCTGAAAAGCACAGTATCTTCCATCAGGACCCTACGGGCACGCACACGCACACCCCCACTCATCCACTGTCCTGCACACTCACACACACCACCGAGCACACACCACCTGCGCAGAGACTGCCACTGGTGTCTCGGAAATCCATCATCGGGCGCACTTCCTTTGTTCATCAAATAAAAGGGCAGTTCATTTTAAACAAAGTTACTGTAATGCTGATAGCAAGCTAAATTGGTTCAAATTTGCTCTGGACACCACAGCAAATTCGAAAGGGCACGTGGCTCTTACAGAAGCAACTCAGCAAAGGTCACGCAGGTTTGCTTCCTTGAGTCATCAAATTTATGAAAACACAGATCCCATCTTCACCTAGTAGCTGGAGTCCACTGGGCGCACAGCAGACGTGCATTTTTAACAAAAACGAGATCGTCTGCAGCCTAAATAGGAAGAGACATCAGTAACAGAACGAGTTTCTTTAAATATCGAGGTGCCCGTCATCAGGAAGGTGAGGTGGCTCGTAATGTGATGCTCTGTTGTGTAGAAGAGCCCAGGAGAGACAGGAGGATTATGGGCGAGGTGGCCCAACTTTGAAATGGCCGTCAGCGCGAAGCAAACAGCTCTCCGACGCTTACAAATGTGCCAAAAAATGATCACAGTTTGCAAGTGACTCGTGTGTGTGTGTGTGTGTGTGTGTGTGTGTGTGTGTGTGTGTTTATTCCTGAGGGTGAAGACAATTTTGCATGGCATGAGGTGTCTCAATAAATAAACAAATTCCAAATTCCCTTTTAGTTATAACATTATGTGAAATAAAACAATAAATCTAGTCATCTAAATCTATCTTCCCTGTTAGGATTATAGATGATATTAAAGTATGGATTGATACAAATACTTTTTAAAGTTAAAGCCAAAAAAAATGAAATACAAAGCAAAACGCTTTTTGATTCATGTCTTCCATCAAGGACAGAAGAATATCCTTTAGTTTTACGATTTCTAATATGTAGAGTGATGCTTGCTTTTAGCTGACCTAGAGACAGTTCCTACGGAAATCAAGGCCGGTTAATGTTAGTGTAATCTCTGGGGACTTCCTCCGGCACCACACAGTTCTCCGGTTCTCAGGGCTCGGTCCAAAGTTTACTGTTTGTTCTTCTCAGTTCTGTTTATGACTTTAATTGGTTTTAAATACCCTCTTAGGATTCCTTTTTATGAATACAAATGTGCTCCCCCCCTTCTTTTTCTCTCTTCCCTCCTCTCTTCCTTCCTCCCTCTTCTCATCGACATTCGTCTGAACGCACTGCCACCCAGCGGGGAAGTTAGTGAGTCCTTTCTGGACTTCCCCAGAACTGCACAGTCCCGGTAACATGCTATGGCAAGTCTGCCCTCATCACTTCTTAAAATGTGAGCTTTTCATGTTTACACTCTGAATAAAATTCTGGACCATTTGATTACATTTACTCCAATATAATAGCAAATAGTACTGTATTTTATAGAAAATAAAGTGGTATTACAATCATTATTAGGTGGCATTTTCTCCATTTGACAATTTTTCTTGTTTAATAATGACATTTTATATAGGTGAAAACATTTTTATTGTCACATTTGGGTAGATCTTAAATATTATTAGTGACATTATTTCTATGTATTTTATCATTTTGGTTGCTGTACAAGTGTTTTGTTCCAGCGTTTTTTTTGTTTTTGTTTTTGGTATTTTAAGTGGCTTCCATGTTGAACTCCTTTATATAATGCAGTGCTATTTTTTTTCAGGTTTATTTCTAGGCTTTTTTTTTTGGCAGACAATCATGCTGTCTGAAAATCTCCAATATTTCTATTTACATTTCATTGTTCTTGTCTTACCACATTGACTAGTACTTTTGGAAGGAAAATATCAAGTGTGGAACACATTCTCACAAAAGAAGGTCTCTTGTGCCCTAACAGTTAAACTGTCGGCCTTGGCGTTGCAATAAATATTTATATTTACTAAAAATCATATCAGGAGTGGATGGGTGTTGATTGTTGTCAGAAACCTCTCTCAAATCTGTCAAGTTGATGATCCATTGTTGGAGTTTTTTTCTTACAATGATTTGGTGAGTTGTTTTAACAGTTTTTCTATTATACAATTACTTTTTTCATTTCTCGTACAAATAGTTTTTGCTACAGTAAACTAGTCAAGTAATGCACTGCTGGGTTCACTTTATATATTTTTAGCTTTTCTCCTATGGTCATAACTAAGATTGATCTAAGCTATCATCTTTAGATTATTCTAATATCTTTAAATATGAATTGAAAAACTCTCCAGCTGTTTCTGTGCTCCAAAACAATTCTGAACACTGTGGACATTTTTTTTGATACATCATCATCAATTTTCCCTAACAGTATCAACTACCTTAATATTAATATTAATTTTTTTCACTTTCCTCTCATTTGCTTACTCTGGTTACTTGAATTTCATGCGAAAGTCATGCAGCACCTTATTAAAATGCAATTTTCTTGCTTCACTCTTATAATTCTTATTCAGTGATTTTAAAGTAGGCCTTACCACTTTATAACACAGAAAAATAAATCTGACCCACGTTGTCAATACGTTCTTCTTTCAGAAACTATTTTGCTTTGTTCGGTTGCTAATTGTTCAGGATGCCAATCCTCTGCAGACATCCTCTTCTGAAACTTTTCTTGGACAGAGAAAGACCATTGGGAAAAGTCTCCTGTGTGCCTCATGGCACCATTCCCTCCCTGCTGCTTCCTGAGTCTGCAGTGTATCCTTCACAGAGTCCTTGGGTGGGGCACTTGTTACCGCCTCATCTCAGACAAGGCCACGCCTGCTGGCACACCTGGTCTTTCCATTGCTTCCTGCCTCTTACCTCCTCATCAGGTTGATCCTTCCCTATTAGGAGAGCTCTAGGTTATCTGTGAAACGTTACAAAAGACCGTGGCAAACAGCAGACCTGCACAGGGTTGAGAAGTGTTTGCTTAGCCCTGCCCTTTGGTCGTTGACCCTGAACCAGGTTCCTTCCCATTTCCAAATATTCACTCCCAACCTCCGGTAACTCAGTTATTTCACAGAGCAAACATTTAAATGGAGCCTTGTGAAAAATAAATTAATTAGTAAGCCTCTGATCGATTTTTCATCTGGAAAAAAAATTGTTTCACCAGTTCATGCTCAAGTGCTCCCCGGGTGGCTAGCCGGCTTCCAGCCCTCACTACGCGCACACAAAACCTCACTTTCAGCACTTGACAGCCCCTCCTACAGCATTTCCCAACTTCTGTTTGCCCGTCTAATTCTTTTCATCATTATTGAAGCCTAACTTTCTCATGTCCTGAGTCTGTTACATCTTATAAGGAGGCAGAGATTAATTCTGATGACCTTCAATAGCATTCCCTACATTTTAAAAATAAAATCTGAAATCATGTTCATTTTGGAAAGGGAACCTAGCTTTATACACTCACCACACTCATGACACATACACATATAGACACACATATCTGTGCGTGAGTGTTTGACATGGATACAATGGCGGAATGGCAGTGCAGGAGGGCTCCGGGCTGCTAACCACTCGATGATGCTGATAGCCCCTCAGTAACTGCATTTATGCTCCTGTCATCCTGGTAATCAGGGCTGGAAGGTAGCTGGAAATAACAGTCTCACCGTTTCCATGGTGAGACACATTACAAGTCTGCCCAGGAGTACTTTTGTATTCTAGGCGCCCTCGGTGGGAAAGCCCGCGGCCTCGTGGGTAGTGCTCGCTTACAGGACCTGTACTCTGCACCTCCTTGTTCTGCTGAAAGCGATTCCCTCTAACAACCCGATTTAACTCAGCCCTAAGCCGGGGAAGCAAAGGGAAAGAAAGCTAGAGCAAATACACAGGGACATATTTGCATCCTTAAATTGCAAAGAGATCTTGCCTTTTCATGTCTCTGCCCGAATGCATGAGTAGGGGCAGGTCTGGGTCAAGCCATTATGAAAAAGGAACAAACGCAGATAGTAGAAGATGAACTCATTTTTATTCTTTTCCGTACATAATAAAGAGTAACAAGAATATGCAGCATTTAGGCTTCTAATAAATTATGTGGGCTTACAGCCACCACCTCAAATAGAAGATCAGATGCTTTAACATCATTTCCATTTTTCCACTTAATTCTTCTCTCATTACCCATTCACACACGCAGAAGCCCCCGAAGATCAAATGCATACATATATAAACACACACATACTTGCATGTGCATACATGTATATACACGAACATGCAAGCACACATGGACACACACATTCTGCAAATATAGCCAGTAGGAAAGTACAAGAAGTCCTTAGAAGCTAGAAAAGACAAGAAAATGTGAAATCAGAGAAATAAGCTGGCATTAGAACTGCTGTTTGCCCTGATGCTGTCTGCCAGTTTTGGGGGTGGGGAGTTGGTGTTCTGACGAGCAGGAGACCTGTCAAGGGAACCTCCACAAAGGACCTGAGTTCCTGAGACAGCATCACCGTCGCACGCACGAAGAAAAATCCCAGAAGCAGAGGGTGAATGCCCTTGGCCATGTTGGCCATGGCTCTGATGGGTAGTAAAAGAAACACAGTGAGACCTGACGTCTTCATTTTTTAGGGCTGTCATTAAATACTGTTGACTGGGTGACTTCAGAGGCAGAAATTTACTTCTCATAGGTCACCTTACTTATCCTGGGTCAGCGTTAGGCATTAGGCCTGGCTGGTCACTTCCTCATCCTTGAATCACTGTCTCTGCTTGACCTGCAGGTGTCTCGTTCTCTTGCTTTTCTTACCTTGAAGTTTACTTCTGCATATCTTTGGGCAGGCCTGGTTCATTCCCTCCTATTCTCAGCATCAGTCTCCTTCCACAGTGATACTCTAGGCATAAATCATCCACATGCCCAAGATTGCCTGATTAATACAGTCAGCCAGTTGTCTGCCCCAAACTCATGCAGTCGACCGCTTCCTCAGCTCTTCCAAATGGCTGCCTGGTTGACAGCTGCGGCATCACCGAGCCTGCATTTCTGATTTTCTCCCCAGAAATCTCCCAATCTGAGCTCTTTTCAAATCCATCCTTCTGGTGGTTCAGAAAAAAAGTCACATGGTTATACCTGAATCCTCTTTCTCTAGTGTTACTCTCTAGAGTCTTTGAACAGGAAAAGTCTTTTTAGCTGAATAATAAAGAAACAGAGAAAAAATGCTTATAATGACCACGCTCTGTGACCACACCAGCTTGCCAGATTTACCCAAAGACATTTCATTTGCCTTTGGGTTAAAATGTATTTTCAAGGCAAGATAAAGAAAAATAAAGCAAAACAAAACTTTGGATGATAAATGCCAATATTGAACCCAGAGGGAAGCTCCATCGAGTCTACAAAAGTTACTGTGGAATGTTTCGCATCCTTAAAAGCCCTGTGCTGTGCAGTCTTCTATTCTAAGGCGTGACCTTTAATTAGACGTGTCTGCCACTGGCAGATTGGATCCCTCATGTGAGTGGTGTATAGCGTGACATGTTGGGAAATGCTGGGAAGGAAGGAGCGACCGCGTCCCTCTTCCCATCACCTAACTGTATCTAACAAGGAGGTGTACCTGCTTAGTCTCCCCATGCTCACCCTCCCCCCATCAATTCCAGTTATGGCAAAAAGAGTTCTCCAAAAAACTAAATAAATAAGAATTGCTTTAAGGGAGAATCAAGTTTGCCTTGCACAGTTTCTTAAAACCCCATTAAACCTCAAGCTCTACTACGAAGGTATTAGTCATTTTCTGCCGACACTCGCTCACCCAGTGCCTACAGGATAGCGGATGTTTGCTAATGTATTTGGAGTTAAAAATTACTCGGTGGCGCTGCTTCTAACGTCCCATTAGCATCTGAAGTTGACAACCATCAGTATTCAGAGGCTCGTGATCTGTGGCCGCTGCCATCTGGCATCCACGCGGGGAAACAGAACTTCCAAATACCCTTGCTCCAAAAGGGAGAACACATGTGTTAATTTTGGAAGAAAGGCTGCGGATGATACCAACACCCTGCCACACCATAATTCCTCTTTATTTCCTCAACCAGACTTCATTATCATACCAGTTATGGAGCTTTGAAATCGGGGGGTTGCTACTTTTAAATAAAAATATTCAGCTGGACCTTAAGAAACATGAACAACACAGATTAACCGAGCCTTCTTTGGTCTTCCTTTGATGACCTCCCACTGCTTCCTTCAGGCCTCATTTTAGGTGCCACCTGAAACTTCTTCCTCACCGGAGTCTTTGTTAAGTGACACACATGTATTTTTTGCTTCAGTGCACTGGATTCCTTTTACCACAGTGCTGACTGCAATGTGTCAAGTTGCCTCTTTAAGGGTTTGTATCCTTCGAAAGGACCTGAGAGATCAAATAACTGGTTCTCTGCCCTCTGTAGGATGCAGAACACAGACACATTTAAAAAAAAAGGAAAAAGATAACTTTCTGGACTCAGGGTGGTGAACACACAATCTAATATACAGAGGATGTATTACAGAATTGTATAGTTGAAACCTATGTTATTTCCTTAACCAATTCCACCCTCAATCAGTTCAATTATAAAGTAAAAAACTTCGATAATTAGAAATTTGGTATATTTACATGTTTGAAAGTGTATACCCTCCTTGAGCAAGGTAGAAAAAGCTTAGCTTAGTGCTTGGCAGAAATAATGAGCAAAACTAGACTGAAATAGACAGGAAGCTACCAAGGACCAGATGGTATGCGTCATCCCCAACGTTGAACTTGGAGCTTCCTCAAGAGTTTATTTGAGGGCACGTTTCCGCCACGTGCCCCTCCGCAGCTGCCAGCAATGCACCACTTGGCTCAAGAGTTGTGAGTGCGGGAACTGCGTCTCTTTTGTTCCTAAGAAAATCCCTCAAAGGTTCTTGGTGAAGAAATAAAAGGTCTCTTGCAGTGGCCAACCATTGCTTACTCGTTTGAATGGGCCAGGCAAACCAGGTCATCTCTGGGACAGCTGGTCATTTTGCCTTTGTTACCAAACCTCGGGTGTGACCCCAACAGGGCTGACGTCACACACAGAGGCACGCCTGGTAGCACCACCAAGTTGGACAAAATGACCTGAAATATCTTCAGGACTATTCACATGTATATAATGACACTTGACTAGCAAAAAAAAAAAAAAAAGTGATATAGAATCAATGATGTTATCATCTGAGAAACCTCCTGAAAATGAGGCCATTATCTTTACAGTTTCAAGCACTTTAAAAGCTGCTTGAATGTCTTTCCTGGGGGAGAGTATTAATAGGGAACCATTCCTCCATTTGTGAGTCAGCAGGTGGCTCTCCAGAGCAGCACGGAGTTCTAGCATCTGAGATATAGGCTTAATTACTCAGAAACTCCCATTTAAACACAAAATGGAGTGTTACCGTTTGAAAAGTTCTGATTAGTTCAATGATTTAATGGAAGCAAAGTTGCCAGTGCACACAAAGGGACTGAATTCATACGAAGAAATGCATCATGCCACGCCGAGAGTGAGATTCATTTGTCACTGCCCTGCACAGAGGTCAGAACTAATCTGGTTTCCTGATACGTCTAGTTCAAGAGTTTCCATGCAAGGGTCCAATTTGGCAGTAGAGAAACTATTTAAAAAGCCAAGTTTTTAACTGGTATATCTGCAACCTTTCCTTACCTCCATCACTTCATCCTAATTATGGGTAAGGCCTTTAGTAGGAGGTTGAAAATTATGGGTAAATATGAAATAAAAGGAAAAAATGATCTCAAATGACTAATAGAAGCAATATAAATGATATTTTCATCACCCGTGGACATTTTCATCTCCAAAACATATGTATATTCTACTGATCAATCGTACCGTGTTCATATATGCCTGCTCTATGCTAGGCATGTAAGTTTTTTAAATGTAATATGACAAAAATCATCAGAGCTGGGAGTTATTATCCTCATTATACAGGTGAGACTGGCGAGGCTCAGAGAGACCCGCATGCTCCCCACGGTCACACTGCTAGGGAGTTGGGAGTTGAGGAGCAAGGAGCTGATGGAAGGGCAAGTGTGCGATGAAAATCAAATGTGTTTCCAAGACTTACGCCCCCATTCCTTAGAATTCATCTTGTGCAAATACGAGATGCCAAGGGCCATAACTTCATCTGCATAAGAGAACCTTTAAGGCTACATTTTATTTCTAGGGAAACTGACCCCACGAATAGATAGTTGATTTGAACAGAGGTGCCTCCATTTCCACAGGGGACAGAACAGGACGTGAACTAAGTCTGGTTTTCAGATCATGTTTCTTGCCGAGGTACCAGGTCTGTCCAGCCATTTCTCCCTGACTTTTAACTTGCCACCTTCTTAGCCTCCAGTGAGATTTGATTAACCGCCTCTGCTAAGCATTTTCTTGGGGAGGGGGAAGGATAACTATCCTCATGGAATGACAGCTCTGGTGCCACTGGCCTAACAATCTCCATAATCAGTTCTTTAAGAGAATGACCACTTCCAGCTAAAAAATGAAAAGCATCAAAATATTCTGTCTCACTTTCACCCAGTTTTTCAATTTGTTTTAGAAAACAGTGTCACGTTCATTATAAATCCATAGGAAACCAGTCCTTTAGATTTTGTACAGGATCACCTCTTCTGGAAAGTTAGAATAAGATGTGGGATATCTTCAAACAAACTTTTTCTTCCCAATATTACTTACAGCCCTGGGTAGCCCCAAGTAACCAAGGCTGAGAAATGGTCCTTAGATACCACCAGTTTTATTACTCTCCATTTGCCTCTGAGCACAAGAAGAACTCTTAGCTATCATTTCCATGACAAAAAAAAAACCAAATGTCTGACCTCACTTCTCACAAGTAACCATCTTCCTATTCAAGCAAACATACCCAACCCAGGAAAAAAAGGTGGTCATTGATGTAAGAGCCAGTAAGAAGTACAATAAACCTTCCCTCATTATGGGTTATTACCCGAACACTTTCTTTTACCTTCATCCACTTAAAGAAGCATCTCAGTGCCGAGCGTTGATCATAACAATAAAATAATTCATGGAGTACAGATTTAGGTTTTATGGGAGTTTCCTTCTTGCTGACTCATGACTGCTCGTCAGTATTAAAAATTAGTCAGCACCTTCTTTGCTCATCAGGAAGAATTACTCCCCTGACTGAGGGTGTCAGTGCATTTGTAACAGTTCCATGCGCAACGCTGGCAGCCGTGCCTAGGACACCCTGATAGAAGGAGAAGGCGCGGGACCAGCAGAGGTCATTTACAGAGAGAGCACGATGGCAGTCGGGCAAGAACCGGGAAACTCAGACACGAGCGAGCCCCACAACTTTCAAAATAAATAACTGAGTGACTTTTTTTCTAGAGCAAATGTTGAAACACAACACGTTCAAAATAACTTCCATTTAAACAATAATTTTAGAGAAAGAACATTCGGGTGAAGCAGAGCAATTTGATCATGACTTACAGTGGGAACATATGTACTTTTTATCCTCAATTATTCTGAGGCTGAATTGAATGCGACCAAGGCTAAAGAGAGTTCCCTGAAAGTCGCATCCATCTCGCACTGACCATTACACTCAGTATGTTTAACACACGCAATATCAGTCCATCCAAACTCCCGACTATTGAAAGCACTCTATTTTGATTGAATGGATAAGTAAAGAACAAATAAGGAGAGCTTCGTCCCAGTCAACAAAAGCGGCCGGGCCTTGTTTTCAAGATTCCAGCCCCTCCGCCTTACCCCCCCGCCCTAGAGTACCTTGCTCCGGAGTGTGACACTGGCGGCTGCAGTCGCGGGAAAGGCACGAAGCTGGGTCCACAAGGGAACAGCTGGGGAGACATTATGGCCTTCTGCTCGGAGGTGAGCTCGAGAGAAAGACATTTGGTTACGGCCACAAACGCCTTTCATCCAGCTGCATGATCACAGAAAGGGCGCCCCTTGGTTTTTGCCATGACTTTGGGGAAGGCTTTATAGGATGTAAGCGTGCCAGCTCCAGCAGCCGACTCTAACGTCTTTAATGCTATCTTTGATTCGGCGTTGCTTGACAGACTATTAAGGAAATGTTGATGATGCAGGAAGACCAGGGTCCGGGCTAACGTGATTATTTTACAGAGCACTGTGCATTCATTAATAGTGCATAAGTTGTCACGGCACTGCTCTCTGCTTCTTTCTAAGAAATCTTTTATTCATATTTACGTAGCCTTAGGATGTTTGGGGTTCAAAAACAGAGAACATATCACTTGTTTCAGAAAATATGATGTCTAACCTTTTCCTGGTAAACACAACCAGAGGCCAATGTTAACAAAAGTCCACAGCACTGAAACCGTGTCTGACAAACACACGAGCCGTGCGATCCAGGCAAACACAAGCGATCCCACTCCCAGCGGCCAGGGTTCACTGCAGTGAAATATGCACACGTCCCCAGTGTAAAACGCCATGAGGGCACAACTGTCTCACATGTGCCCTGGGAAACGGCTGACATGCCGAGGTACATAACAAATGTGGAACGACAAAACGTAAAAGAGAAAAGCTACGCGTGTATGAGTTCATAAAACTGCCGGAACAGGGAACAGGTACAAATCTCATTAAAAGTCAAAAAGTGTTAGGATGATATTAGTAATTGTTAGGACAATGGTGGCCCAGAATAGTACATAAACATTTTTTTTAATCATGTTTTGATTAGGAAAAAGCAAAGCAGTGAAATTGCCTCATAATAGAAAACCAGATAAATATTTTTCCACTACATCAATAGTAGGGAACAGTATGCAATCACAAATAATGCTGGAAAGCTATTTATGATACACCATTAAGTGGAAAACCCATTAAAAAACCAACAAACAAAAATAGGTTACAGATACTATTGTGGTTTGATCCAGTTTGGGTAAAGCTCATACATTTAAAAGTAGAAAAAAATCCAAAATATTATACATCAGACTCTTCGCATTGCTGAAATTATGCTGTTGTTCTTTTAAAGTTTTTGATGATTGTCACTAACCAGTTTCTTTACCTTTCCCACCATAACCATATAAGTACTTGTGTACTAAAAACAAAACACTGACAAAATGAGACACACCCTTTATACCGAGTGGCATCACTATCATGAGGTTTGACCATGATTTCTCTTCCTAAAATGCTTATCCATTCTAATCACTTTCTGATGTCATTTACAGAGGCCCAAATAGCCATTCTCTGGGAACTCAGGTCATTTGAAAACACGTCATGCTGGGAATCACATCATCCTCGGAGTCAGAAATCATAGCTCCTTGTCCTAATGTCTACTTGCTACTCAGCTCAGCCAGTTGGGCTTCCCGGCAACTTTCCTGGGTTACTTGTTACATTCAGACGGGAAGTTGAAAGGACAAAATCAAAGGTCAAATAGTTACTGTAAATAACGACTTTATGGAACACAAGTCCTCAACTTCCATTGCTACCCGGGGATCAAGAACCATATCATCTAACATTCTCATAACTTTTTTTCTTCTGAATAGTCTGTGAGGGTAGTTCATTGCATTTCTTCAAGTGCAAGGTATGGGCTGTGCTCTTCTGGGTTTAAGAGGCATCTTCTTCAACTCAGTGGCGCCGGACCCCCCCTGGCCTGCCGGCCCCGTCAAAGCAAAGATCCTCAGTGCTCAGAGCAGAACCCCCACCAGCTTCCAGAGGGCGGATAGGCATCTGAGGACTGTAACACTGAGGGGAGAGGGCTAGCTTCAGAGCTACATGACTTGCATTTCAATCCAACGACAAGGCTCCCCAGCTACGGGACTTTGAACACACCAAGGATACTTAACTGTCCTGAGACTCAGTGTCTTCTAGGTGATAAATATCGAAGTTTCTGATATTAATCAGGATAAAATGAGAATCTGTATGAAATAAGTAATAGAGAAACTGACATATAGAAGCCTTTTAATGTTTCCTTGGTCCCCCATATATGGAGCCGGTGTTCCAATAGTAGCCGTCATGACCCCGCAAGTATGGGGAAATTTCCTCCCAAAGCAAATAGACACGTTAGTAAGGCCTTACACCCTTATCTCTGAGAAAGGTAGATTTGTGGAAAGGTTATCGAAGTAACAAAAATCGCTCAAGAGCCCAGTGATTATTTCGGCAGGCCCGATGATTGTTGTACCCCAGTGGGTCAGCAGAGTGTCTCCCCATGAAATAATCAGCGATGTCTTTAGTTCAGCAATTTCATGGGATTAGAATCAGGGACTGTGGCAGCAGTGAAGGGAGCACAGAAGCCGTGTCCCCAGCATTGAGAAGTTACCCGAGGTGATGTCGGGGAGTCGGTACCTCGGCAGGCTGATCTGTGGATTCACTTTCTCGCCCTGATTATGCGCAGCCATAATCAGAAATTAGTAATTTAACTGCTTTTGCTCAACACTGCAGTAAACAAAGTCCCCATCAGTCTTTCTCCCTCTTAGGAAAGGGATGTTTCATCACAGGTTCCAATTTATTCGTTTCACGGTGATTACAAATACGAATCAATAGGAATAATATCCTGATTTAAAACTCGAGTCCATCAAACATCTTTTCCAAGCATCAGAGTTTGAACTAACAGCACACGCTGCCAGGAACAACTCATTCCAACTCTGGATAGTATCATAAATGCAGCAGAAACCAAGCAAGCAAGAGAGAAAAGTAAGTGATTGGTACAATTTCCACGTAATCTGTTTGGACATCATTTGAGTTTCCAGAACCATTCAACAGCTAAATTCACTTATAAAGTGAACATCCGGGAACTCTTTTAACATTAGCGAGCTCAACCTTGGAACAATCTTATTAAACAAAAGAAGGAAAATGTTGACATAAGGAACATACAGATAATCCTTGAGACCGTATGTTTCTTATTTCACCCTACAATTCCCATCGTACCTAGCAGAATTCTATGTGCCCAGTATTTCATAAAGGAACTTAAAAGGAAAAAGAAAAATTGTGAATATATTGCAACCTCCAATTATCAGTAGTAATACTTTTTAACATATTTAATGATTACTTGTGGCTGAGCCCAAAACACTTATTTTCGCTCTGTATTTGAACTTTTGCATGCAAAAATAGAAGGGTTCTGACTGATTTAGTCTCCATATAATCCTAGAAATATCGTCTCCCCCAACTCATGTACCTTTTGGTCATTCAGATTATACACACTCTTAGGGAAAGAAGCAGCAATTCCAAACCAAAAGAAATTCTCAAATAATCAACATACACAGGCAACACTATAATTCCATTCCTATTTCTGGGCAAACCAAGGACTATATAAATGATGTAATGAACCGAATTCGTGTTGGCAAGTTAGTGACTAAGGTGACTAGCAAGGACACTACAGCCAGTTTAAGCCCTGTTTACTCCTGGCAGTTTCTACAGCTCGAGGTTGTCCTAGTGATGTCGGCAGAAGGGCCACCAGAAAGATGGCGGAGTGGAACTACCTTCCAGCATTCCACAATTATTGGGCATCTCAGGGCTCCATGGATAACAGGAAATGTATCCCTTGGGTACAGAAATAGATCGTGGTCCTGATTTCTCTGTGGAAATGTCCTTATGTCTTACAACTATAAAAATCACTCAAAAAATAAAAATATGATGATCCAGAAGGAAGCAATTATAAGTAGAAACTAAATGTCCTGGCATAAAGTGATGGCATCTTGGGGACCAGAACGCTTTGGGAACTTTTCAAGTCCATCCATGGTCTGGGGTGCTCAGTTTCCCCACCTGTAAAATGAGACTTGCCTCGCTTCCTCCCAGAAACCCAGTGATGCTTTAAATGAACCCATGTGGAAAGAAAAGCCTCCGCTTGGTTACAGAAGCACTTACTTATTCATTCAGTGAGTTTTTTTTAATGCCTTCAATGGTACTTGGCATCATATACAAAACAGTGAATAAAACAAAAATAGCCTTTGTTAGCACAGAAGAGTCTATTCTGTTATAGTCAGAAGAATCAGAAAATGAACAAACACGGCCAGAAACATTCAGTTAGAAGTTGGAATACAGGCCATGAATGAAAAGTCCAAGACATGAAAGAACTGAGTGGGTGGTAGGCAGCAGCGGCCTCTCCACTGGCACCACCTTGCCTGGCCCAAGGCCCCTCCTCAATGGCCCACCTCCAAAAACTAACATTTTGTTAGTTGCAACTTCACTCTCATTCACAGTTTGGAGACAATGCATGATTCGGGTCATTAAGGCCCAGTATTCCTGCACTTAGTGGGCAACAGCTTGGAAGGTGATGGGCGGGGGGGGGGGGGGGGGGGGGGGGGGGGGGGGGGGGGGGGGGGGGGGGTGGCATAGAGGAGGAATGTTTTGTCTTTTCTTACTTGACTATCTCAGAACATCACTATTTGCAAAGACTGCTTCCCAAAGCTGATGACTGTCCATATTTCACTGTTGAGTGCCTTCGATAGAGAATTATTTCCAGTACATTTATGCTTAGAGGAAATCATACACAGAGGTACTGTGCCAGGGAATGAGCTGATTTTTGACTAGACTGGGAGGGAAATGACCTCTACACAAGGCGGGCTCGGCCCATTGCTTTAGCGTTTCTCATTTTGAAACGCTGCTCGAGGCAGCAAATCTGTGCAAGCTGCAGAATTATTATTAACACAGCATTTGCTAGACTTCGGACACTAATGATTTGAGCTGATGGAGCAATGCCCACGTCCTGAGATTATCCTCAGATGAAGAATAAGAAGGAAATGGGGGAAAACCAAGAAAGCCCTGTAAACTAAGTTAGTATTAAATAGGGGGAAAGGCATTAAAAGAAAGCTTCCATGGTAGCCTTAAAAGTTTTAAAGAAGTATTAAAGAAAAAAAATAGGAGACTTTTGCTTTGACATTTGATTAAAGGATAAAGTCTAGAGATGAAAGACAACAAATTCAAAATCTATAAAAATAAGATTCTCTGTTTTTATCAATGTATTATTATACATAGACCTTAGAGCCCCCTGCAAGAGGAAGCAAGCCACGTCACAGAACCACACCAATTTCTCCCTGGTGCACGCTCTCAATGGGGGAATACAAACACAGACGAACCACCCACCTTCCCAAAGCTAGAGGGACCTTCTTGTAACTCTCCCGGTGCAGACTGCCTGCAACAGGGAGACCAGACTCCCTCCTACAGACCTTCCAGAATCACCCGCCTCCCTCTTCTCTGGTTCTCTGAATCTCGTTGTCAAAGTATGGTTCCGATTATAATATCCCTTCCCGTGCGTATGACGTAACATGAACAAAGTCACTACCCAATGTCATTGTCGGCGTCTCGGTCACACTTTAGCTTGTTGAGCGCACCCCCGGTGGTCCAAGGGCACAGCCCTGGAGGCCTGAACAGCATCAGACCCCACATTCCAGGTGAGGGAGAGGCTCACGGGGATCCAGCCAGGCAGGGCCACTGCCGCGTAGTCACCTAATGACCGACCGCTTTCTCATTTTTTTCTATGATTGGGCCTTATCTTTGAAATCACAGAGAATAAAATTCCAGTTTCTCAGTTGTTACCTACTTATAAAAGCATTTGTCTTATTAATATTCCTTTAGAAGTGGAGTTGGTAGCCACCAGGATGTTGGGAAGTCACTCGGAAACCTGACTCAGTTCACAATGATGTCAGTGAAAAGCAACAACTGAACACCACTCTAATAAATATTAGAGAGATGTAGTCAAAGTTACCCCATTTAGGAGTCTTTATAAAGAGCCCCCAACTTTTTTTAAAAAGTTATGCTTATTGTTGTTACACATTTCTATGCCCTTGGGTTTGCTGGCACCATGACCTTACAGGAGAAGCGTGTTATACGTAGTAAGATAATAGGTAATTCTGTTCACGGGGAACTCTAAAGTGAAGTGTCTACAACTGCATATCTTTCAAGCCTTATTAAAATTAGGTGTCACTAAATTATAAGACAATTTTCAATGGGCCATTTGACTGTCATACATGGATTATTCTTGAAACTTCCTAACTTCTTATCGCCCTAGCACTACCCAGGTGAAAAATAAACATAAAAATGTACTGAAAGGATTCCAGCTCTAGAAATGAAGTATGCACTTTCATGAAATATATCCAGTTGAAAGAAAAATAAATAAATGGCTTTAGAAAAAATGTGTGCTTCAACATTTTATAATCCTCACACAAAAACACTCACTTTTCCTGTTACCACTGTGAAAAACAGTCTCTTAATATTGGTGTGTCATCAAATAACATTGCAGGATCCAAGAGGAAATGGGCTGAAATTGCAAAATTGCCAATTAAATTATCCACAGATAACTACAAACTGGGGGCATATTGGAAAATATGCATTGCCCGAGTCAGTCAGAGAAACACAAAGAACACGTGATTTCACATCTATGTGGAATATCAAGAACAAAATAAATAAACGAACAAAACAGAAAGACTCACAGACACAGAGAACAGACCGAGGGTGTCCAGAGGGGAGGGCAATGAGGGGGCTGGGTGGAAAGGTGAGGGATTAAGAAGTACAGATCGGTGGTTACAGAATAGTCCTAGGGATGTGAAGCCCCACGCAGGGAATGAAGCCAATAATATTATAACTAAGTACGGCACCAGGTGGGCACTGGAAATACCAGGAGGACCATTTTGCAAAGTATACAATTATCTAACTATGATGGCGTACACCTGAACCGAATGCAAAATAATGTGGAATGTAAACTGTAATTTTTTTAATTAAAAAAGAAAATATGCCTTAGGCTTCCTTAGACATAGCTACAAATGACATCAAGTCGTTTCAAGACAAAAAAAAAAAAAAAGGAACAACCTTACAGCATGTGATATAAAATTTCAGAGTTGAAGTAAAACACTGCCTGAGACATTTTTCTAGAACTCTGATTTCCCAAAAAAGAGAATCCTGGGTGAAGGAGATGGAGTTGTGAGTCCGGGCCATCTAAAAGTGATGGAGGAAATCAGATCCTAAACAACTTCCACAGCATCCCTTCACCCTTCTGAGTTCATCAACCTGCTCCCCTCGAAGGGGCAGGAGTTAGGAATGAACAACTTCCTGGAGGAAGGAGGACGGACATGGCCCCGGAAGGTAGAAGTAGGTAGGTATTTTCAAGTCCATTGTTTCATTCCCTCTGTCATTCGACAAAAATGGATAGCCTTGCTGAGTACCTGCGACAGGGAAGGTGGTCACCTAGGCCCCGGAGAAGCAGCAGCAGATGGCAGAGACACGTGTCCTCTCGAGGACAGTAAACAAGAGGCTCTGTGGAAGGAGGAGGAATACCAAGGAACAGCTGGTGTGTGTCTTATGAAACACAAGTTAAGAAAACATTTGCGAGAAAGAATTAACTGGTGCAGAGTTCAGCGTGGCCTCTGCCTGGGAATAACAGAGGTCAGCAAAACCTTTACCGAGGAAAACACCCGAAAACAAAAACGAAAAACAAGGAACTGTAGGTGAGAGTCAGCTATAGAGAAAGCAGGTGTGAAAATCAAGGAGCAGAAAATGTTCAATGCAGAGTGAAAAACATTAATAAACACTAAGATATGTAATGTTAAATTATAAATAGATGATAGAACTATTTAGCAAATTTATAAGCGAAATATTAATTTTAAATATATCTGTGTGGTCCTAAAGGCTACTGACTTATAATTCTTCCAAGGTATTCAGTAGAGTTGGCTTCATGCATAAGAAATTTGGTTAATGATTTATTTTGTAGCTTCCACACAATTGTATTTGATATGTAGATAATTATCCCATCTGTTTCTTGGCAATATCTTAGAGAATTAACATTTTAACATACTGCAGTTGTGAGGGTTCTGAAATCCGAAGGCTGAAGTTCCGTCCTGGTACAATGTCTTGTCTGCCTCTTATGAGGCCTCATAAGTCAGCTGTCTCTCAGTGCAACCACAGAAATGTAAATTTTGTCAGAACAAATAGCAATAAAAAATCATACTGGGTACCATCTTACTACTCTGAAAGATAAATCTCTGAAGTTAAAAATATAATAGAAAAGAGAATAATGGTAGAGGAAAGGTACCCAGACAAAACAGAATGAATAAAAATTTATACAGTATAACCTTTAACACACTATTTTTATCTCTGAAGAATCATCTCACATGGGAAAACATGAATGTCTCCCACAATTTTCTATAATTTCCTGGATGGTTCTACTGAATGAAGTTTGTAACATTTTATAATTTAAAAATTAGACCTATTACCCACCTATCAAGATGGACAAAATTATAAAGTTTGTTACAACACCACATGCTAGAGGCTGTGTGGAAAACTGGGTCACTCATACATTGCCGATATGAGTAGAAATGGTCCAACCCCTGTGAAGAGTTTCATTGTTTCTATAAAAAAAGAAACATGCAACTACCATGGAAGCCAGCAACTCATAGACATTTACATCAGAGAAGCTAAAATTTATGTTCACACAGTGACGTGCACGCAGAAGTTCATGGCACGTTGTTTTGACAGCTCAGAAATGGAGAGGCCGGGATGTCCCTCAGTGGGTGAGCAGTGAGTCACGGTGAGGGCCATCCACACGGCAGAGTGCAGGTCAGCGGCGAAAAGAACAGATGACTTATATGCTCAGACTACTCATAGAGAGTCACATGATGACTCTCTAAAGCAGCCTAGATGTCCAAGAGAGGTCCCTGCATCCAAAGGTCACGGTACGCGCCTAAAGGAAATCACAGTGTGGATTTTAATAACATGAGAAAACTTGATGCGCTGTTGTGAAACCTTCCCCAAGATGTGTTGTAACTGAAAAGAAAAGTGTGCAAAACAGACTATCATTTATTAGCTATCATTTCTACGAAGGGAAGAAAAAATAACAATATGTGTATGTTTGCATACATTTATACGGTTGCACACATGTATGTGTTTGCTTCCAAATGAACAGGCTGTTTCTTGAAGCTGATCCCAGAGACAGAGGCCCAGCTAGATTGAGTGTCCCTGGAAATGCCAACTGGGTGGAGAAGGAGATACTAGAATCTTTTTATTCTATTCCTTCCATTTCTGTTTGTGCGTTTTAACATTTTCATCCTTGTGAATGGGTTACCTGCTTGAGACACTTTTTAAAATAAAACATATGTACTTTTTATTTTCTTTCAGCCTCTAATAACCCTTCTCCAAAAGTAACACAAGTGTCTTAACGCAAACAGCATCACACGGGAAAAGTGACAAGGCCACCCTGGGGAATTTTCCATTGCACAGCTGGAAATCATGTGCCTACACTGTTTCCAGTCAGGACATGAACTCCGGATGCCGGAAACACTCGGTGGCTCAGCGCTTTCTTTGATACGATTCCACGTTCTCACTGAATGGGCTTTTCCTCCTGATTTGTTGTCAGCCATACCACTGGGCCTGGCTCCTTGGTGTCTCGCTCCATGCAATCGGACGGGTTTGTGAGCCTGATGCCGCCTCCTCTGAGACTGAGCTGTGTGACTTTTCTTGGGATAGGAGTGGTTGGGGGGAAAAAATACTTGGGATAATGGCCGACTACACAAAAATAAGAAGATTGGGTCTCAAACTAAAATTTACAAAATGCTTTCCTGGATAAGAGAAGGAAAAACCAAATAATCCTCATCTTTAGGAGATTAGAAAAGAAACAAAGAGCCCAGTGGACTTCTCAAAGGCCTGGCAGCTTGGGAAAACCTACCATTTCATTCAACTATATTTACGTTTTTTCCATCCATGTGAAAAGCTTCTGGCAGAAGCAATAAGTCCTATGAATTATGAGATGTTTCCCCCAACCCTGGTCCCTAAAACAACCATTAAGAAACTGTCCAGGTTTAGATTTTTCGTTTCAGAAGAGGTTTCTGAAAACCAAGAGAAGGGCTTGGGAGGTGAGCAGGATAGAGCCATGTGGTAACTGAAGAATGACAGAGAGCCCGGGAAGAATAAAGCTCTCGCCACCTCCATGGAAGGGGTCTCCCGGGCTGAGGGAAAGAAGGAGGAACAGAGAAGTGCCACACGGGCGCCTGAGCAGGAGTCACAACCTTGGGGACACGGGCTGCCGGGAGGGATGCTGAGCACACTGAGTAGCCAACAAGGGACCCAGAAGCGAAGGGAAATGTAACACAAGACTGCACTCCACTTGGCTTTTTGCCTTTAATGACATTGTGTGGTGATATAACTCACAGAGCATAAAATTTACCTACTTAGAGCATACAATTCAATGGTTTTTAATTAAGTATATTAACCAATGTGTGCACCATCAGCAAACCTTGTTTTAGAATGTGTTCGGTCCCCAAAAGAAATGATACCCCTATTAGCCATGGCTTCTTATCCTGCCAACCCCCAACCTCACCAGGCCCCTGCCAACCCCCTAATCTACTTGGCGTTTTTGTAGATTTGCCTATGCTGAGTCTCCCGTATGAATGAAATCATACACTGTGTAACCTCCTGTGACTGGCTTCTTTCACCTGCATAATGTCTCCAAGGTTCATTTATGCTGTAGCGTGCACTGGGACTTCATGCTTTTGTATTGCAGAATAATATTCTTTTGTATGGCTATACCACATTTCACTTACCCATTCATGCACTGATGGACATGTTTCTATTTGGGGCTATTACGAATAATGCTCTATAAACACCCATGTGTAAGTTTTTGCATAAACTCATGTCCCCATTTCTCAAGGTTATACCTAGGAGTTAAATGGCTGGGTCATGTGGTAAACCCATTTGAGAAACATTTTGAGAAAGTTCCAGACTCTTTTCCAAAGCAGCTGCACCATTTTACATTCCCACCAGCGATACATGAGGGTCCTGACTTCTTCACATCCTGACCAACCCGTGTCAATATCTGTCTTTTTCATCGTAACCACCTTAGCAAGCACAGAGCAGGTTCTCACTGTGGTTTGGCTTCGCGTTTTCCCGATGCCGAACGATGCCGAACGATGCCGAGCTTATGTCCTGTGCTTGTGGGCCATTTGCACACATTCTTTGAGGAAATGTCTATTCAGGTGCTTGACCCTTTTTTAACCGGGTCATCTGTCCTTTGATTATTGAGTTATAAAAGTCGTGTGTATGTTCTAGATGCAAATATCTGGAATATCAGGCTTGCAAATATTCTCTTCCGTTCTGTGGATTATCTTTCCACTTCATTGACGATGTTCTGGGAAGCCCAAACATTTTTAATTTCGAAGAAGTAAGTTCATCTACTTCTTTCATCACATGTACTCTTGGCGCCATACCATCTGTTTGTGTCTGGAGGAAACTGTGCACTTTCTGACAGAGGGAGCCCAGTGAGCCACGGGTCATCTTTTGGGCCTATGGAGTTTCTAGTGACAGTGGCCAATGAGTTGACATCTCTGCTGCCCACGGATGGACACCATCCTAGAGCTTGGAGTGTTTTCCAAATCACCTCTGCTTGTACGTGGTGGTCCCAGCTCAGAACACTCACTGGTCTCAGAGACGGGAGATCAGTGCCGATTCCCAAGGGGTAGTGACCATGTAGCAGGAGAAACCTGCGCCTCTGTGTCCAGTGAGGGAGGACACCTCCCACCTGTCGCAAACCCTTAGTGACTGTGTTGGGATACAGACAGACACAAAGAAATCCCAATACACAGACGGAGTTCTTTGGAAAGAAGGCAAGTGAGACGAAGGCCAAAAATCATTTGAAAACATTATCAAAGGAGAAGAATGTACTGAGATAACGAAAAGCCAAATTTGCAGCTCCCTGGGCACCACAATTGTGGTAACAAAACGAGGCATGCTCTGGTGACGTTCCAACACTAAACTTCCCAGAGAAAGAGTTTCACACCTGGCAGGTGAAGTATCGGAAAGGGGGTAGGTGAAGTGGATGCCCCAGGATTCCCTAAAGGAACCAAGACCGGAAGCCAGGCCTCAGGGTCAAGCAACAGAGAACAGCACAGTGAGCGTGTACCCAGGCAATCTGGACTTCCAAAGAAATGACAACATACCTCTTCACTCGGGCAGGAAGTTAAAGAACATACACTCATTAGGCCTTCTTGGGAAAAGTAAAAAAAAAACTAATGGAGTCTGTGTCCAAGAGATAAATCAAAATAAACACTCAGAATGGGAGACGCCATGCTTAGTACTTCTCCTAAGATAACTATGCCTCCAAAGACAGACAGACGCTTAAACAGCAATTGACACTGTGATTAGAGAGTGCAGTACGAACATTGGACAAACGCCATCCAGAAGAAAGTTGTTTTGAAGATGCAGCGTAGGGAGGCGGAAGTGCGAGGCAGCGTGATGACATTTATTTCCCCGTCTTTCACTGGACAGACACCAGATGCCTCAGCTTGAAACACGTCCATCTCGTGATGTCATTGCGTTTGGGAAGACTTGTAAAACCTAATGTCTCTCCTTGTAAAGAAACACTCATTTCAAGTTCAGCAACATTTTTAATTTCACTTAATTTCTTATTTTATCAATTCTGAATCATTTTAAACTCAGAAAAATTAACTTGATATCTTTTATTATAAATATTTTATATAGCTGGTTTCATTTCAGTATAATTCTCTCTCAATTTTCCCCATCCACCCATCCATCCCTGCATCCATCTTTATAAACCTACACCTATGTGTGTATATTTAGATGTCTATAATTATTGTGTGGTGATAACGTAATTTCTGAGTGGTTGAGGGAGATTTTTATTTGTGTGTCTCTGTGTTATTTTCATGCCTTAAACAGCCAGCTGCAATGAGCACCAAAGCAGCACAACTGTACTTCAGAGCGCTGTTACTGACATTTCATGATGTCATAGGCAACAGGTTAGCAGTAAGCTCCAGTATGGTGACGCCCAAGGAAAAAAAGCACTTTATGGCAGTGCTTCTCAAATTTTAAAACAAATAAAAATACGCTAAAATCTCCTAAAATTCAGGATCTGATTCTGTAGGTCTGAGCGGGTCCAGAGATTTTACATTTCTCGTAACCCAGGCCACACATCAAGTAATAGATTGTAAGGAGTTCCTAGAAGTTGCTCATTAAATAAGCAGAACATCTATAAGCCATAAAATGATGATAAGGGGAATTAGAGAAAACAGTAGAAACTAATAAAAAATAGGGAAAAAAACCCTCTTTGCACTGTGCTTCTATACCGATCACTTAGGGGAGACCTGCTCCCCAGTTCTTTAAAACTAAACACCGCTTTAGATTTTATGCTCTGATAAGGCACAGTCTCTAGTTTGTTTTTCCATGGCATTTGTAATTTTGGAAGTTCACTTTCTTCCAACACATCAGTTGTGACTCCACTTTTTTACATACCAAGTCTAAGTATTCCAAAGTGAACTACTATGTAGGAAGTTTCACGGGAGAAAAGTAACAGAACTATTCTGAATTATTAAGCAAGGCCCCCACCTGAGAGCAAGAAAAATCTAAGAGGTAAAACCTATTAAAATGACATAAAATTGTATTGTGATTTCAAGCATCAAATCACAGACCCCCAAAATTCCATCTCTGGTCTATTTATAATTTAAATTAAATCCTTTAAAATCTCCGGTAATATGCGGAAGCCCTATATTTCTCAACTAGCATCCAAATGTGTGGAGGAGTTCTTTAGAAGCCAACATGAAGGCCTCGGGGGCCAGGCTCCAAATGAGAAGTTCTGAACAAGTGACACACTGAAATCTGAGAACCATGTAAGCCAATTATTTAAATACACTCATGTATTGTACAGTTGACCCTTGAACATGGGTTTCTGCTGAAGACATTCGGGCCTCAGGGCCCACGAGGTTTCCTACTAAGCTCTCCTTTTTGCAAAGGTTTATTAGGTATTTTATAACTTGCTGTTTAATTTACCCTTTGTCAAACTAACCAGATCAGGCTCCCTCAGTTAAACTCTGCTTTTAGCAAATAAGAAAAGATCCAGTTGAACCTTAAATAACGGGGTGGTTTAGGGCCATCAACGCCTAAACAATCAAAAATCCACCTGTAACTTTCGATTCCCCCAAAACTTCACTAATAGCTTCCTATTGACTAGAAGCCTTGCCGATAATATCGGGTCGATAACACATGTGGTGCATGTTATGTGTATTATATACTGCATTGTTACCATAAAGTTAGCTACAGAAAAGAAAATGTTATTAAGAAACTCATAAGGAAGAGGAAACCCATAAATACAGTAGTATGTAAAAAATTCACACTACTATAAGTAGAACCATCCAGTTCAATCCCATGTGGTCCAAAGGGTTAACTGATTATAATAACATGTTATTGCTAATTATATGGTTCCCAAAGAACATCCCCAAAAAGTATGAAAGAATGGCACTAGCATAGGTGTGATAACAATATTGTTGCTAAAATTGTGTGAATTTCTGTTTCCCTAACAAGGTCTTAAACCTGTCCCTTAAAAAATGTGTATCTGCAACTCTCGGGACGAAGCAAAATATCACAACACCAATTATAAAATACACCCCAACCACACTTTGCTTCCTGTAAGCCCCACATCAGGATGATTTTACATCAATTTACTGAAATGCTAGTACATTTTTAGCTGATCACTGCATAGTTTTTAAAATTTTTCTGATAGCTGACCCTTTGGGGGGTGTCCAGTAGAAATCAACAGCTGGTCTCAAGTTCAGTCCCACTCCCTTGTGCTTCTTATCAGCCAAGGGAAGAAACCATGTCTTAAGTAGAGGAGACTTCAAGACGTAAGCACTTTCTCAGCAGGGGTGAGAGAAAAAAAGTTAAACTCAAAGATCCTGGCTCACTCATTTGGAAACTCAAACATTTGGATGGTCTGCATTCCTTTCATGTTTTGCTTCAAAGGCCATATGCAAGAAAAACCACAGCGTGAAGACTGGTTGTTTTAACTGGCACGTTTTGTGATCAGTCTGTCAGGGAAAAATAGGGGAGATTTTTATATTACATGTAAGTCATTTCTGTTAGATATGCAGTCACCATAAAAGATTATCAAAGTCAAGAGTGTAACCTTGGCCTTACAGTCGTTCTAAGTCATGGCTTGTGTTGACATACAGAACAGCAGTGGGATTTAAATGCAGACCACATGCACTTTTTATCCATGTCCCCATGCGGAAAAGTAAGCACAGACCACGTGCACAGGCTAAAATGAATCAGCCAGCAAACAGGAAACAGACCACACTGTTTCTCGCATCTAGTCCAGTTCCCTTTCTGCTTAGTTCTAGTGGGAACCTGTTTCCTCAGATTGGCACTTCCGTTCTCTGCCCCAAACGCTGAGGGCACAGGGAAAGGGATAAAAGTCATACTGGGAAGGGGAGGGACGGCTGACAGTGAACCCAGGGAGATGGCATGGAGAATTCGAACATGGCATGGGAAAATTATGTTCCTGGTGACACTGTTGTCTAAATCCAAGAAACTCCTCACACACTCTTGGAGCTGTGATTCATGACTTCAGATTATGTGCAGAAATTATACTGGTTTTTGTAGTGTATTTTTTTACAGCACCGCCCCTGGGGGGTCATGGGAGAAGGAAGCAGGCTCAGCCTGGCCCCCGGGAGGATGGGGACAGCTCAGAGGCCACCCACCCCAGGCCTGACTGCTCAGAGATGGATGGGGACTTTCTCATGGGCTCCGACACCCTCTGAGATCTCTGAGATCATTGGATCCTTCTCAAGTCCATAACTTCTGTTGAATTATTTTACTAGACTGTAACACAAGAACGCTGGGCAATAAAAGATGCTAGGCTTCCGTTTGAGGAGCCCAACATAAATTCAACATTTAGAATTGCATGGAGAGTAGAACTAAAGGGAACAGGAGAGGCTGTATGTGGCAGGGAGGGGTGGGCTTCTGCGAGAGTCTGAGTGGGGGGTGGGGAGACTGTTTAAAAGAAGGGGGATCCTGAAGTGGAGGGAGAAACTACACACACAGACTGACGTCACTGTTTCTTTTAGGTCCTGGTGACTGCTTTTCACACACAGACTGACAACATCACTGTTTCTTTTAGGTCTTGGTGACTGCTTTTTGTATGCTAGGGACACACCATGTAGGATCACATAAAAGTCAAAACAGGAACGTTCCTTTAAATGCTAATTTCTTCTAGCCCTGCCTGGTGTAGCTCAGTGGATTGAGCGCGGGCTGCGAACCAAAGCACCACAGGTTCGATTCCCAGTCAGGGCACATGCCTGGGTTGCAGGCCACGGCCCCCAGCAACCACACATTGATGTTTCTCTCTCTCTTTTTCCCTCCCTTCCCTCTCTAAAAATAAATAAATAAAATCTTTTTTAAAAAAAGCTAATTTCCTCTACTCCTTAGACAGATGTTTTGTAAACCATCCACTAAAGATGTACACCCAGTACTTGCAGTCAGTGTGGGTGAGGGGAACCCACTCCCTTCAGGTCAAGGCCACCCTTTGACCCTGGACCATTCTTCTATGACTTTTCCTGTGGATTCTCACAGTCTCGGGGGCATTCTGAGTCATGACCAACACAAGCGTTCTTTCCCAACTATGTTGATTTAAAGAGCATCGTCCACTGCGGGCTCCACCGGTGCCAGGCACGAAGGTGGCCGTGGCACCTGCAATAACTGTGTGGTCACTTCCCCAGGACCATAACCCCCCTGCCAAGCATGTAGCCGTGGTCCTCCTACACACCCCACCCCTGCAGGGAAGTGAGAAGCAGCTTGCACTCTCCCGCCTGCCCTGCTTGGGATCCTGTTGGACTTGTTGCACAATATTAAACGTAGTGTCAGCTTATGCTGTGTCAGAAATATTTATAAGTACCGTGGCCCTCAAACTCTCGCCGATTCTGCAGTCCTTCCTAGCTTTGTCTACAAGGATTCTATCAAAGGGGAGAAACAAAATAAATACTTTTATGCCAGTGGGAAATGAAGGGACCATCCTCTTAATTCTAACAATGACAGTCTCCAGTGTTTATAACAATAAAGATTAGTCATTACTTTATCATTAACATGGTGAGTTTTTTTTTCATTTTACAGGTGTCTCGACAATGGTTCAGAAAAGGCCAAACCATTCCTTTCGTAGAAAAACAAAGTTGGCGGTCTCATTTTTTCATAATTCCAATAGTATTTGCATTTTTATCATAATTTTGAGTAAACAATACTCAAAAACATAGTAAACATCCACCGACACCATTGCTGAGGAACATTATAACCCAGGTGACTCACCCTCTGCATGGGTCACCTGTAGTGCCCAGCTTGGTGCTAATTAATCGTGAAGATGTCATTTTTCCCGGCCCCTGTGGATCCTCTTGTCTTACGAGGTTTATGACTGAACATGATCTCTGTGTAGAAAAAAAATGGGGAACTGATTTTTTTTTTTAAAAAAAAGGCGATCTGACTCAGAACGCAGAGACTTTACTAACTAACAGCAAAGGAATTCCATTTTGCTTATCCCAGCTCTATTTCATCTCAAAGTAATGAGAAGCATGCAAAAAAAAGTCACTAAAAAAGAAAGAGAGATAAAAATACTTTGATACTTTGGAAGCGTTAGCTGTGAACAACATAAGGTAATTTACTTGGCCAAGTTGGTTAATAAATCAGTTTTTTCTGTTATCTATATTCTTTTGAATGAAAACGAATATTTATTCTTTCAAGGTACATCATTTGTTTCCAAGGAACTCAAACCCCTTTATCAAAAACACCTTTACGAATTGTTAAGAAAAGCCACAAGATCTAATTATCATTAAGTGGAGAGACATAAGAGGTGGCACCTTCTGACAGGGAAGGCTCTGTAGCCATTCTCCCCACTGCCATCACCAAAATGTCACAAACCAGCATCCTGCCAAATAAATGCTTTCCAAAAAGCGCTCTCTACTGCAAGTTCTGTCGTAACAGAGCAAGTGGCTGATTTCTGTTTCTGACCAGAGAACACCACGACGTAATGAAGCGCAAGAAATTCCTTCAGTAGCAGGAATCCCTCAGCCTTTCCACGACTCAAGAAATGATGCACGCAGCTCTGAGACCACAGGAGAACGGGCCACAGAAATTACACGTGCCGCACACCACCAGCGGTTCAGTCTGCTAAAATGTATCTCAGGGTCACAATTAGCACAGAAAATCATAAAGTAGGATAGGATTTTCTTCCTTTGCTTCCTTTTCTCTTTCTTTTTTGTTTTTCCTTTGCAGAGCTTCTGTAGAAAAATGGACGGGAGGTTTAATATTTCCACAGCCAGTTTAACAAGCCAAATAATGTGTAATTTACCAGAATCTCTAATGTCTTTGGGAACCTGGTCAATGATTTTTCTGGAAAAACAGAACCAAAAAAACAAATGGACTGTGAACCAAGTGTTACAAGATAAAAATGTTGTCAATTTATAAGCTCACAATTCATGTATTATAGTTTTCCAAAATTTTTCTGAGAGTGTTCTATCTACTCTTTCTCTGATACATAATAGTTAAGGTGCATTTTCTTTTGGAATTGAAACTGATTTTTTACTTATTTGGTGATAACATAGAAAAACTGAAGTATAGACCCTGGCCCAAACAGGCCGTCTTTTGAAATTTTTTAGTGTTATAGAAAATTTACTCATTCACAGGTTTGCATAGTGTTATGAAAAGGCGACATTATTGTTCTTCAGAAAGCAAACAATTTTGAGAAGCACGTTTATTTGAAATAAAAATGAGGTACATGTAAACAGATGCCAGACCTAAATAAAAAAGAAGTCGGTGAACAATGGTTGCCTGTGCTTAGGAAAAGCACATTCGCGAATGCTCTCAAGTAAAACCCACCTGAACAAAAGCCTTGTAAGGCCACCTGAAGGTCAAGTGCCATTTCCTCAATTCTTTTATGTACAATCTACTTACTTTTAAAAGAAGTCATAGTAAATAAGAAGAATACTGTTTTGTTATTTAATATTATAAATATACATGTATATGTAAGCACAAAGTGTTAGAAAAATTCAAAAGAACATTCTGCCTATGGTTAAAAACTACCTGACAACACTGTATTTTCTGCCCACACAGAAATTCATCTCCTAAATATTCATATTCCATAAATGAATAGCCATCTTCCGGTTTTGAATATTTAGATTGTTTCCAGTTACACCACTCTAAATGCACTGTGACTAGGAAGCATCTTTCTGTGCAAAGTTCTCACTGTATTTCAGAGTAGATTCCTGGAAGTGGGTTTCCTTGTTCGGAGTATGAACATTTTAAGCTTCTTGACAAATATTGCCAACTCATTTTGCAAAATGCTGTACAAATTTACATTCCCACTGGCAATGCGAGACAGTTCCTATTTTTCTCTATCCTCTTCCATATTAAATTATAAAAAGCACAACTAAATATGGCATCTCATTTTAAGGTGCATTTCTCAATGTGTTGGTGACTTTTTCCCTCTGATTAGTATTTATCTGGATTTCATCTCTTCTGGATTTTTTGTTTAATTCTTTGCAATACATCCTCTGAAACATTTTAGAATACAGCAGTGAACTCATTGCTGTACTTTTCAAATGCATTATCAGCCTTTTGATTTGTATATGTGGATGTGGATGTGAGCATGTGGGACATTTGAATGAAATTTATCATTCCTTTTCTTAAACTGTTTGGACAGTCTCTTTTTTTCCTCCATTCAGATATTTGATTGACACTCAACTGAAACAGTGTTCAGCCAAGAGGGGGCTCCCCCGCAAAAATATGGATTTGGAATGAGGTCCAGAACTCAAGGTGTCCAGGAAATATTAGGATATCCTCACCCCTTCCCCCACAGGTGTGGGTTGGGGGAAGGGACACATGGAGCAGGGCCATTGAGAACTGTGTTGCATAGCAACAGCTTTGCAGCTAACCTCTGCAATGGTCATTTATCATATCTATAACCTTTACCTAGTTGCATACATATGTTAAATAGCTGTGGCCCTGCTCTAAGCCAGGAGAAAGGAAGTAAATTCCCCACCAAGATGTAACTGGGGGGCAGGTCCCCTGAGTTACAGCGCCTGCATGGGAGCTTGGAGAAGATTGGCTCCATGACATGGGGCCACGCCTGCCCAGACTCACTATGGCAGCCCAGTAAAGCTGGAAGGATATGGGAGTGCTGGCAGGTGTAGCCAATTGTGGGAGGAGTCAAGAATGGGGCTACAGAGGAAGATTGGCATGGGGATTTAAACCCAGATGCGGCTATTGCAGGTGGGGAAGGACTGCAGCCAGTATAGAGAGAGCCATGCGGCTGTGGCAGGGGAGAGAACCATTCAGCTACAGCAATAGAGGAGAGAGCCATGCGTTTCTGGCAGAGTGGGGACTCCCACAGCCATTGTGCAGAGAGGGCCACAGAGCTGTGGCAGTGCGGAAGGAGGACCACGCAACTGTGACAATAGAAAGGAGAGCCACATAGCTGTGGCCATGTAAGAGAGCCACACAGCTTTGCCAGGGTAGGGACCCCTGCAGCTTTAGTATGGGGAACCACCACCTGGCTTTGGCAGAGAACTATCATACGGCTTTAGTTGGAGATCCCAGTGACACAGCTGATGGTGCTGGGAACCGAGGGAGGCCTACCAGCTGAGCATGGATTACTGGGAAGAACTGGGGGCTGCCTGAGCTGCAGACTTCTATTTCTTTTCCTGAGATACGGTACCCTGGACTGGGCAAAGGGGGGAGGAAGGACTGTGTGTGTATGTGGATGTTTTAAGGGACTTTGGGATTTTGATGAAGACATTAGGTCACTACTTTGAATCTATATAGCATTAAACAAACACTTCCTTTCCTTTTCACGAATCTCTGGCATTGAGAGTTGCCTTTGCTACAAGGCAGCGAACATAACGAAACTGGGGCGTTCCTTTCGGGTAATAGTATATCGCCCTTTGCTCCCTTCTGTTCTGTAACACAACTACATCCTCTTCTGCTTTTTTACTAATTTAATTTTTCCATGTTCTTTCTTTTCATTCATCCCTGTAAACACATTAGCAAGGCACTTACTATGTATGCATCAAGATAACATAGTATAGACTTGGCCTAAAGCAAACCCGAGGAAAATCTATGCTCCTGCAGCTTGAAATTTAGTGCGAGAGACACTATCAGTGAGAGAACTGCGTGGGCTGAGATACAGAGGGTCTGACCAAGGCTAAATCAGGAGAAGGGGGTGGCAAAGCAGAAAATGACTTTATTACACACTGTGCTGTGAATTCTGAAAGAATAAATAAGTAAATAAGAGCAATGGAGCCAAAAACGTGTGAGAGCAGAGTCCAGAGGGTGACAGAGATGGAGACAGGCGCAGGGACCGGCCAGCACTGCCCCCTCCTAAGATTTGTGCTTTCTGATCAAGAACGGAAAGCACGCCAACACTTTTGGTCTCCTGAAGACAAATGCAAGTTACAAGTAAGGCACTTAATTCTCCCTAGGGAAATAAGGAAAGAGAGGTCTCCACCCAGCCCCTTTCTCTTTGAGCGGTTCCTTTAGGGAGTTTGATGTGTAAGTGCTCTCTTCCTTTGAAGTTATATAAGTCCTTTTGAAAAGCAGCCACGCCTCTCGTGGGCCAGCAGCCCCCTCTCCGCAACATAAACAAACATCATGGAAGACCAAACCCCACTCTTGGCCTCTGCAACAGCACAGCAGCCAAATCCGCTGCCCAAAATTGCAAAACTTCTTCCAGTAATCAAGACCCGAGAAGTTTATTTTTCCTCTAGATAAAGTCAATTTGCTCATACACATGAGCCCCCAGTGACCAGGCAGTCAGGAGGGACTGTGTGTGACAAAGGTGCTGTCAGTTTTGTGGACTGGGTATTGTTTATCTTGAGAACACCCAGGGAAGGGGTCCCCTCTTCCTGGCTGTATAGGAGCGCAGGACGTCTCCTCACCACCTCCCAGTGCGTCACAATGTACCATTTTATGCCAATAATTCGTAAGTTCCCCCCCGCCACCCGTAACTAAGACCTCAATGAACATTTACTGAGCCAAGTAAAACAGAAATAAGCAGGCAGTGAAGGAGAAGAGAATTTAGGTCAGGGAATCACTAAAGATCCTTTAGTGCTCAGAGGAGTTGGGCCGCTGTCTCCAGGTCAAATTTCATCAGGTTCAAATAATGCGAAAACGACCTTCCAAGCAGGGAAAAGCAGCAACTAGGAAGGATGAAGTGACCTGAGTGGGCAGCCTGAGTGACTTCAGAGAACATTTGGTTTCAGAATTGGTGGTCTTCACATGTTAAGTGCAGTTTCGACTGTGTCCTTTGGGACCCAGCAAAGACACGGGGCTGCACGGTGGAAGTTGTCTCGGTGAGAAATGGCCTGCCCAAAGCAACTGTGTGGAAGGCATCGAACGGGCCAGGGCAGGACATCAGTGTGTGATGAGGCTGTGTCAAGGCCAGGCATGCAGTGACACAAAGGTGGGTTATGGCGCCAGGGACGAGGGAAAAAGAGAAACATTATGAAAGCAATATGGAAGCTTACCTGTAGTTTTGGAATGAACCAAGTACACTGTTTTTATCCTTTCATCATGCTTAGTACCAACTGACCAATAGCTACCTCAAGGCCACTTCCCTGGCGATAAGAAGGACGCTGTCTGTCGTTACCATAGTTACATGTGGGAGAGTGCCACGGAAGATTCTCCCTGAAGGTGAACGCCCGCTGGGAGGAGAGTGTAGGGTGTGCAAAAATAGACTGTAGGATTTAGCGCTTTGTTCTGTTTCAAGATATTTTTAAAGCCCAGATAAAAATATTGCTAGGTTTCCAGTCTAGACATGAAATGTTTGAGACACTACTCTATGTAAATAATGAATAAATACACAAGATGCATAAACAAAAATAGGTACTAAAATGCATAAACACATAAGTACAACTTAAACTCGAGGTCTGTATAACATGCAGTTAAGACAGTTATCAATCAATATCCTTTTCAATCAAAAACTTGACTGGCTGAACACTAACTACAAAATGAAATGTCAGTAACTCAATTTAGAAGAGGTCCAGCATAATTCAGCCAATCCTGTCATATCTCCCACTGATCCTTTAATTCAACATAAATGTCCTCATGAAGCTGTACCAGTCCTTGAACGTAACTCACCTTTGACATGACCTGGAAAGCCTTTTCACGGTGCAACATCTTGAAAATCTCCTTAGCTGTCAAAACCAAAACTCAAACGTCCCCTCTAATTGTATGATCACATCACTTATAAGTCAGCTACTAGAATTGGAATAAAGCTGCAGATGTATCCGATATTTAGTGACCACATTAGGATAAAGCTATACTTTCACATGTAAGTCTCCATTTTCTATATCCCAATTAAACTTTATAGATTTCTTTATAAATTCACTGGTAGAGCTATTTATGGCAAAACACACTGAAAAGTTCAGTCCCCCCGGAGGGGCCCTAAAGAGCCCCTGAACCCCTTCTATTAATTCCAGAGATTGACAGCAGGGAAGCAGTGTTGGCCTCCCCCAGTGAAGGGAGGGAACAGCAGACCTAGGGACCTAGTTCCCCATTCAGACTTTAGCAGCTGGAGTTCATGTTCACCCTAATTGACCGGGGAGAGAATTCAAAGGCTGTGATTTCCTCCGCTGCTAGAAACTTCTGTTAAAAATAAACTCATGACTCTGGTCTGATGACAAGGCAGACGACAGACAATATGGGCGTGGGTGGGGACAGGGAGAGAGATTGAAATGTACAACTGATCATCCCCAAAGTCACTGAGGGACCACGAGCCTTGTGCTTCTTGTAGAGGGGGTTCTGGCCAAATGGCTCTCCAGGGCCTAGCAAAGCTGAACCGGAATAGAGAGACCCTTTCCGGGAAAGGGCTCCACGTAATGGTATGCTAGGAGATTCAACACGGCATGTCCTTACACTAAAAAGAGAAAACAAGAAAAAGAAAAAAACACCAGGATAGCCTGTTCTCAGGGTAAAGTACAGTAATCATAAAAATAAGAATCTCACTTTGAGGAATTTCTGGAATTTCTGTTCAAATTCTGTGAAATAGTTGTTTTGGCAGATTTGTACAACTCATTTTCATTGCATCATTTGGACTGAAGCTACAGAAACCCGACTGGAAAATGATCAGACAAACTTCTTCGCACTAGAAAGAAAGGAACCAGAAGATTTTGTCGGGTTGGAGAATCGAATCTACTTGTGGGAGCCTCCTCTCAATACCTTCGTGTCGCATGTTGGTGTTAAAACCCCGACCCAAGAGCCAGTGCGTGGAAAGGTCTGGAGCTTTGCGGAGAGAAAGCTGGGAGCAGTCTTCTCCAAGCACGGGTGTACTGTGCCCCTCGTGGAGGTGGCAGATGGAGTGGTGCACAGATTGTCGGTGGCAGATCAGGGTGCTACGTGGAGCATGTGACGAGCTCTCAGAGGAAAATCAAAACAAGGATGCTAGGATTTTGAAGCCAGAATACATCCTCCTGGGGTAAGGAACCACTGTCCTCTCCAGAAACAGCACAGGTCTGGCTTGCTCCTGGGCCCAGACCACTGGACACCAGGAAACTCCTCCCAGAGGTGCCCCAGAAACAACTGGTTGTGTTTTATTTTGTTGATTGCTTGAATCGAGCATTCATGTCCTCTGCAGGGAGTGCCAAGAAGACAAAGTCCAGGTCCACAGGCAGGCAGCTCGGCCTCCCAGCGTCTCCCTTCCCCACCAGTCCCATGGGGCCCATTCAACAAACTACCGTGTGACTGTCCCCCCTTCTCACTAGGGAGCCCGCTCCAGGGGTCAGGCAGCACTGTCTGCCTCCATGTTCCCAGGGCCTGACCTCAACCCTTGTGATAGTGCAGGTGGGTGCACAGGGGCCTCTGAAAGCAGATTAGCTGAAATAATCCGGGCTGTGAGATCCAGTGTCTTTACCGACAGATGGCCAGGCTGTGGCTCTGAGACAGACGAGGGGAAAACAGGCTCTGCTGTGTAAAGCGCCTCACGTGTTCGCATTCACAGGATTTGTTGGAAGAACTGGGCAGCATCGGGAAAGACCAGAAGGATTTCCCAGGCTCTCCCTGCTCCAGACACTCATTCGAGAAGGGGAAAAATGAGAGGCGAAATGGCCATTCTTGGAGAACATCCCAAAATAGAGTAGCATGGGGCCTCAGTTCAGACAGAAACCTGGAAGGAATGTAGGAGTCAATAAGACAAGGAGCTTGAAGTGAAATTTTTGGTGCCCAAGAGGTTGGAGTTCACCTATTTTTTCAACATGAGTGAAAGTATCCTTGAAGAAGGTCTGGGCACCTGGTCATGAACCATGCTGGCTCATTTGTTTCCATCATGGAATCCTGGTCTATAAACAAGATGACTGATCAATAGGTCAGTCGTGCCCTAAGAGCTAGAAAGTAAGCATTTAAATGGTACAACTCCGGGCACCCACGCTTACAGAGATCTGGTAACATCTTTCTTGCCCCAGAGGTGCAGAATTCCCTTTCCATGGAGGGGTCCATCCGACTTGGAATGAGATGTGTTTCTGTGGGGGTGATGGATGCTCTGGGGGACCTGATAAAGCAGAAATGTCAACATGTTGGTAGTAGAAATTGCATTTTTGGTAATGGGTGTCCGTGCTAAAAACCTGCCCCTGATTGTCCGTATGTTAAACTTGCCTAAAGCAGATAATAACAATGAGAAGCAGGACCTGAGTGACAGTGCAGTCCGGTGCCATGAACAAAATGGTCCGAGGGACACTGCCGTCCCCTTGCTGATGTGAGGCTTCCTGCGGAGGGAGAGAGCTGGACAAGCACCTGCTGATTGTTTTTTCATCCCTTCCTCTGGTGGGCTACAAGATGATGACCAATCTTGACTGTAAAACAAGAGAGGAAACTGTGGCAGACATACTGAGGAGTGCTTTCAACCTCTGGGCCAAAACCCTGCCAGCTCAAGTTTGGGAACTAAAACAGAGACTCCGTAGGGCTTTTGGGACCTCTGCCGACACAGAGCTAACTCTGCCTGGGCTCTCACACCCACAGGAGCCGAGGCTGGGGTGGTGCAAGCTGATGCGACAACCTAGTGACTAGAGCGAGGGAGTGAGGTCCTCGTCCAGCATCTGGGAAAGAAGCCACATCCAGCGGAACACACGAAAGTGTCCCAGACTGTCTTCATGTTGGCCTGCTAGGGGGACAGCAGAGTGCGGGTCATGAAGTCGGTCAGAGAAGCCTGAGGAAGGAGTGTCCAGGGCAGAAAAATAAATGTTTTGCTACCTTGTGAACAAATGTTAAGTCACCATCACCATTTCTGATTTGGAAGCCATCCTTGTCATGGGATGCAAATGCTTTCTAATGAGAGGGGATATTATTATTTAAAAGCTCTTTTATTTGATTGAGTGCCATAAGGCATCTGGAGAGGCGCAGGTAGGCTTTCCAGAAAGCCTGGCGAAACAGGAAAAGAGCCGTTCGCTCTTTCCTGGGATGACGAAAGGCCAGGTGCTGAGTAGGATGAGGGAACAGGTGGGAGTCACCAGCGGGAGGTGCCACCCAAGAATTTAAGAATGAGAATGTGTAATATGTGATTTTTCAGTGGTTGCTTGATGTCTGCTGACTCTCTTGCTACCCAGAAAACTTTAAATTCTATTCCATATACTTAAATGGGGTTATAATTGAAATGGTGCTCTCACGTCTCAAGGGTAGGATAAAATAAAGAAACACACTGAAACCGGAAGAAAAAAGAAATCTCCAGGAACTGTATATCTGAGCTACTGGTACCATAGCAGGCCTTGCCTTTGAGTGAAATTTTGAGCAAAATTTTGAAAACATTGATATTGGTGTTTAATTTCTACAAGGATCACAAACCGGAACCTGACCAAAGCATCCTTAATGCAAAGAGGAGAAAGTAATGGCTCCTCCTTCACAGATACTTGGCCCATTGCATTTAACTTAAAGAGTGACCTGAACAGTCATTTAAAAAGTGACAAGTATGACTAGTTTTAAGTTTTAAGAAAAAAATCAAGACACAATGAAGAGAGAGAATGTTTTCTGATACACTTAGAATTCTATGAAAGTACAGACTATAATTCTTACACATATTTGTCTATGTGTGATCAATCGCTTGGAGGATTTCCATCTGAAATCAACTGTGCTTTTTTTGCGGGGAGGGAATGAGCAGAAACGTTGCTTTTTATCTGATTATAGTCCAGCACTACATAGTTGTGCAATTGTCTTTTTTTTTTCAAGTTACTGAAAGACAGTTTCGATTTCTAATCAGACCTGGTCAAGGGATCTTAAATTGATGAGTCACTCTGTAGAACTCAGTCAGACTAAAGATCCGATACATGATATTCATATTTTCTTCCAGCTGTTTATGCAGCACCTTTCCAAGTGTTTTGAACACTGAATAATTCATGAATGAAAGAAGGGAGATGAGAGGGAGTCGGGGAGAAGCAACCGAATGTGCCACCTCAGAAAATGGGCTGAAATATTGATAAGACTCGGTAATTACATCTGACAATTTGCGGTGCTTAATGGAGGAAATGTGAGATCTTTCTCCCCCCAGGAAGCGGTTATTTCATTTATGTTTACTGGTTTCTTTCTTTTTTTTATTCTTCCTTATCCTATTACAGTTGTCCCAATTTCCCTGCTTTGCCCTCCTCCATCCAGCCCCACCCCCACCCCCACTCCCATAGGCCATCCACACCCTGGTGTTCATGCGTCATTCATACGTGCCCTTCGACTAATCCCTTCCCCTTCTTTCCACCATTCCCCCCCTCCCCCTTCCCTTCTGGTCGCTGTCAGTCTGTTCCCTGTTTCCATGACTCTGGTTCTGATTTGTTCATTAGTTTATTTTGTTCATTAGATTCCTCTTGTAAGTGATATCATATGATATTTGTCTTTCACTGCCTGGCTTATTTCCCTTAGCGTAATGCTCTCCAGTTCCATCCATGCTGTTGCAAGGGTAGGAATTCCTTCTTCTTTCTTTCTGCTGCATAGAATTCCATTGTGTAAAGGTATCATAGTTTCTTGATCCACTCATTTACTGATGGGCACTTAGGCTGTTTCCAGCACTTGGCTATTGTAAATAACGTTGCTATAAACATCGCGGTGCATAGCTTCTTCAGAATTGGTGTTTTGGAATTCTTAGGGTATATTCCTGGCAGTGGAATCCCTGGGTCATGAGGCGATTCCATTTTTAAGTTTTTGAGGAAATTCTATACTGTTTTCCACAGTGGCTGCACCCGTCTGCATTCCCACCGACAGTGCACTAGGGCTCCCTTCTCTCCACATCCCGGCCAGCACCTGTTCTTTGTTGATTTATTAGTGATGGCCATTCTGACAGGGGCAAGGTGATAATCTCATTGTGGTTTTAATTTGCATCCCTTTGATGGCTAGTGATGCTGAGCATCCTTTCATATGTCTGTGAGCCCTCTGTATGTCCTCACTGGAGAGGTATCTAGTCAGGTCCTCTGCCCATTTTTTTACTGGATTGTTTGTCTTCCTAGTACTGAGTCATGTGAGTTCTTTATATATTTTGGAGATTAAACCTTTGTCTGATGTATCACTGGTCCCATACAGTTGCTTCCCTTCTCATTTTGATGATGTCTTCTTTAGCTACGTGGAAGGGTTTCAATTTGATGTAGTCCCATTTGTTTATTTTTTTTCCTTTATTTCCCTTGCCCTAGAAGGTATATTGTCAAAAGTATTGCTACATGGGCCCTAGCTGGTGTAGCTCAGTGGATTTAGTACCAGCCTGTGAACCAAAGAGTCCCTAGTTCAATTCCCAGTCAGGGCACATGCCTGGGCTGTGGGCCAGGTTCCCAGTAGGGGACATGTGAGAGGCAACCACGCATTGATGTTTCTCTCCCTTTCTTTCTCCCTCCCTTCCCCTCTCTAAAAATAAGTAAATAAAATCTTAAAAAATATAAAATTTTAAAAAATATTGCTATGTGGGATATCTGAAATTTTATTGCCAGTTTTCCTCTAGGACTTCTTGGTATCATGACTTACATTTATGTATTTTACCATTTTGAGTTTATTCTGGTGTATGACTTAAGTTGGTAGGCTAGTTTCATTTTTTGCATGTACCATTCCAGTTATCCGAACACCATGTTGAAGAGGCTATTTTTACTCCATTGAATGTTTGTGCCCCCTTTGTCAAATATTCATTGACCATAAACACCTGGGTATATTTCTGGGCTATCTATTCTGTTCCATTGATCTATGTGTCTGTTTTTATGCCAGTATCAGACTGTCTTGATTACAGTGGCCTTGTAATATAGTTAGACATCAGTATGTCACAATATAGTATATTCCAATCCCTCCAACTTTGTTCTTCTTTCTCAAGATTACTCTGGCTATTCAGGGTCTTTTTGGTTCCCTATAAATTTTAGAAGTATTTGTTATAGATCTGTGAAATATGCCATTGGTGTTTCAATAGACACTGTGTTGAATCTATAGATTGCTTTGGGTAGTATGACCATTTTAATGATATTAATTCTTTAAACCCATGAACAGAGTATATGCTTCCATTTATTTGTATCTTCCTCAATTTCTTTCTTCAGTGTTCTGTAATTTTCCAAGTATAGGTCTTTTATCTCCTTGGTTAAGTTTATTCTTAGGTTCTTTTGTTGTGGTGGTTGCTATAGCAAATGGGATTTTTTTTCTTGGTTTCTCTTTCCGGTAGTTCATTGTCAGGTACCAAAATGCCATCGATTTCTGAATATTGACTTTGTGTCCTGCTACTTCGCTGAATTCACTTACTAGGTTGAGTAGTTTTTTTTGGTAAAACCTATATGGTTCCATTTCATCTGCAAATAATTACAGTTTTACTTCCTCTTTTCCAATTTGGATGCCTGTTATTTCTTCTCGTCTGATCACTATGGCTAGAACTTCCAGTACTGTGGTGAATAAGAGTAGTGAAAGCAGACAGCCTTGTCTTGTTCCTGATCTTAAAAGAAATGCTTCTAGTGTTTGTGCATTGAGTTTGATATTGTCATTAGGTTTCTCGTAAATGCCCTTTATTATGTTGAGGAATGCATCCTCTGTTCCCACTTTGCTGAGTGTTTTTCTCCTAAATGGGTGCTGTACCTTATCAAATGCTCTATCTTTGTCTATTGACATATCATATGATTTTTGCCTTTCATTTTGTTATGTGATGTATCACACTTATTGAGTTGTGAATATTGTACCATTCTTGTATCCCTGGAACAAATCCCACTTGATCATGGTGGATGCTCTTTGTAATGTATTGTTGGATCCAGATTGCTAGTATTTTGTTGGTGATTTTCACATCTATGTTCATCAGAGATAAAGACCTGTACTTTTCTTTCTTTGTTGTGTCTTTACCTGGTTTTGGGATTAGGATAATACTGGCCTTGTAAAAAGAGTTTGGGAGTCTTCCCTCTCCTTTAATTTTCTGGAATTGTTTGTGAAGGATTTGTTTTAGTTCTTTGAATATTTGGTAAAATTTGCCCATGAAGCCATCAGGTCCAGGGCTTTTGTGTGTCAGTAGTTTTTTTATTACTGCTTTTTAGCTAGCTGTTATTGCTCCATTCAGGTTTTTTGCTTCTTCCTGATTCAGTTTTGGAAGATTGTATATTGCTAGAAATGTATCCATTTTTCCCAGGTTGTCCAATTTCTTGTCCTATAGTTGTTCATAGTTATGTCTTACAATCCTTTGTCTTTCTGGGGCATCAGTTGTTATTTCTCCTCTTTCATTTCTGATTTATTTACTTGGGTCCTCTCTGTATTTTCTCTTGATGAGTGCAGTTAATGGTTTGTCAATTTTGTTTATCTTTACAAAGAACCAGCTGCTGGATTCACTGATCCTTTGAATTGTTTTTTAGTCTCTGTGTCATTTAGTTCTGCTCTGATCTTGGTTATTTCCTTCCTTCTGCTTTCTTTTGGCTTTGTTTGTTGTTGCTCCTCTAGTTCTTTTAGATGTAGGATTAGGTTGTTTATTTTAGATTTTTCTCTCTTCTTTAGGTAAGCCTGTGTTGCTATGAACTTCCCTCTCAGAACTGCCTTCACTGTGTCCCACAGGTTTTGGGCTTTTGTGAGTTTATTTTCATTTGTCTCTGGATACTTTTGGATTTCTTCCTTGATCTCTTTGTTAACCTATTCATTATTAAATCACCTGTTATTCAGCCTCCAAGTATTTGAATGTTTTTGAGTTTACTGGTTTCTTTTAAAAAATCTTTTATTTTGAGATAATTTTAAACTCACAGGAAGGGCAAAGAAATGTTCAGGGATGCCTGTGCGCCCTTCACCCAGCCTCCCCCCAAGTCACGATGTGACATAACTCTAGTGCAACAATGGAAGCAGAAAACTGGGATCGGGACAGTCCCAAGAGTTCGAGTCATCTGATCCATGAACATAAGAGCTGTTCCTCAACTCTACTATTTCCAAATCCACTTCTTTATAGCACAGTAAAGACTTTTTATAGAACTTTTATAGAACCACAGCACCTCAGGGGGCAGGTGCTATATTTGAGTATTATAGAATTAAGAGGGTCAAGTGTTGCCTTTGGTAATTTCTATTATTTACTCTGATTGAATATTTTGACAAGCTTATTCTGGTCCAAATAGCTCCCTTTATGTGCAAATTTTATCACAACATTTATTATAATGCATCACAGTGGCTGAGTGACATGAAGTGCCAGGCAGTGCTTTAGGGCCTTTTATATAAATCTTTTTAATGAATCTCAATATTAAAGTACAAAACCAACATGATTATTCTCATTTTACAATGGGAAGAATGAAAGTTCCCAAGATTAATTAACTCAAGGCTAGTAGGTATAAAAAGAGCAATATAAACACAGGTAAATCTGATTCAAAAGCTAGTGTTCTTGGCTTTACTACCACCGTATAAAGAAAACACTGAGATTCAGAGTATTAAGCTATTTATCAAGGAGACACAGCAGTGATATTGCAGGAATTTGAATAAGTTTTCAATTTTAGAAAAATATGGAGCTCTTTTGGAATGTACAGTAGTCATCAGTTAAAAGCCAACATCTGTCCTATAGCCTTTACTTCTGACCAAGATGGAGAAACAGGGCCAGAGCCATTCCAACAATGTTCCACCAAAATCCCAAGGAGAGGTGGGCTGGGGGTGGGGGTGGGGGGCAGGGGATGGGTATTTCAGGTGAGAAGAAATTTGCTTTCATTCATTTACAAACATTTTTCTGAATAGAAAAAGATGTTCCACTCAAACACAAACCACCTTCAATTAATCCAAAAAGTATTTCCTAAAAGCTGGCTTTTATAAAAGCACCCAATTTATTTTCTTCTATTACATTTCATTGTGTTTTGAAAGCAAAGCATTCCATTCTGTTGGTCTCTTATTTAAATTACACTAGATGTGCATGTGAGTAGACAGGTGACAGTGGAACAGTGGGTATTACAAATGTTTCCATTTTCACACTTCAGAAAAATTAAGTCTCTCTCATTAGAAAACTCTGTGGGAGAACCAATAATAACACCAGTCCTTCAGGAAAGCTTCCATTAAAAAGATGCATTGTGTATTTCAAAATCAACAGGTATTTATTTAGCATCTACTGATCTATTTATTTATCAACACTAGATTTAGAGGAAAGAAACCAAAGACCCCTACTCGCCCTTACATCCCTTCCTACATATTCCTATTACCTTCCAACACAGCCTGGTGGTCACCAATAGGGTCTGAGCTCCTGCCTCTGCCATTTTCCAGCTTTGCTACCATTGGTCAGTCACTTAACTCCCTACATTTCAGCTATAAGATGAACACTTCTCCAACTATAAGATGGAACACTAATATACCTCCCATGGGAGATAAGGAGTACTTAGAAGAATATCCGGTAAAAAGGAATTCTACATAAATGGTCTATTAAGAAGGTCAAGTCCATAGACAGATTTCTACCCCGAGTTCTTAGTGCCAGAGGAAATACTCTAGAGGCAGCTGCAGAGAGCTGAACTGCAGAGTCCAGTTTCCTTGATTCCCAGCATGCTTTCCTCCACTCATTTCCTTAAATTTTCATGGTATTTTAAACTTTGAAAAGTTTTAAAGAGATGATTGAATTAAGTATGAGCATTCTAGATTAAGGTGTCTGTTGGACAGCTATGCACTGTCATTCTGTGGGAAGATGGGTATATAACTTAAGAGTTCTGGATAAAGAAATGCGTCAAACAGATTTGTATGTCATTAATACATCATTAAAGTTATTGAAATCTGAATAAATGAAGTAGAATGAGGTAAGCAAGGTAAAGAGGAAAATACCAAAGAGAAACCCTTCATCAAATATAATTTTGATGAATTATATTTGATATAAAGAAAATAGAGAAAATAAAAGAAGGGAAATCTGTAAAGGAGAACTAAGAAAAATGGGCAGGACGTGAAGTAAAGGAGAATGATGTCATAGAAACCTAGAGGCGGAAGTTTCTAGAAAAAGGAGAAGCAGAGACCATTGTTCATTGGAGTCGACATGCTCCAGATGATTAGAAACTTTAAGAGGAGGCTCTGTGGGGCAATAAGACAAAAGAAAATGCAGGGGACAGAAGAGTAAAAAAGAGACAAAAAAAGGAAAGCACAGGCCAAAAGTGAATGGGAGGGGCGCGTGGAGGTGGGACATGGAGAAAGGTAGGGGCTGCGATGTAAAAACAAGTCAGTGCACTCTTAGTGAGGATGTGGATGGGCAGGGAGGACTGGCCGTCAGGGGGTGGGCCCTACAGGCCCGGTGAGCAGCAGTGAAGGGACCACAGGCAGGCAAAGGCCCAGGCTTACAAGAGGATGCTCAAGGCAGCTGGACACCAGAGTCCTCGAACTCAAGGAACTACTGAGGCAGGGCCTTGACCAGGTCGTTCACTACAAGGTAAAGGACACGCAAAGGGTTACAGCAGAATCGGAGATAAGGGGAAAGAATGGACATCTTCACCTCTGCCCTCCATGAATGAATCCCCAAAACACTGGTGGAACACAGTGACAAGGAAAAATCATACATCAAAACTACATACACCTAGCAGTCCATGGTTCGTCAGAACAGCACGATACCCTCAGCCCGTGGAGGGGGCGGGCAGAAGTACGGGTGTGTGAGAAATGAGCGGCGTTTACAGAGAAGATGCTAATGTTGCAGCTGGGTTCCTATTAAAAGAAGCAAATGGAGGAAACTCTCTTTGAGAAAAACTAAGGGTTTAGGGAAATTTATTTACGGTGGTGCAGGAATTCCAGAAGGCCCAGGAGAAAGATGGGTTAACAGAGAAGACAGATGAACGAACGTATTTGCAGAAAATTTTATGATTAAACATTGCAGTGATTGGAAATACTGTCAAAAGAATCCTGTTAATTTTTTTCTAATCAAGATTTGTTTTAATAGAAAATTAATAAGCTTTGCCAGACCAGGGACCTTGGGACTCAGAGTAAAATTAATTGGCTTCAAGAGTCCCAGTGAAATTTTGGATAAGGTTCTGTCCAAAGTACAAATGGAGTTTCTGATTTATTACCCAGTCTCACATTCAGGACTCTGCTCTGTGTCCCACAGCATCTTCTGTTTCATGTTTTGTTGTTTTTGTGAGGGAGAGAGGTGTTTAGCCAAGGTAAACTCTGGGCACAGGGGCTATTCCACTGTACCTGGGCCGCGGGGAAAATTCACCTCACATGTTCTGCTCAGAATAGGAATCAGACTTCGGGCAAAGAGGGAGATAACGCGGCATTTGCCAAGCTTTGTTATTTCCAAGTATGAGGACAATCGGATATAAAAGGAACTTAAAGGCCCTTACAAATTTCCTATGCGTGCATCTGATCTCTATTTTGATTACTCAGGCCAAGCACCTTTATTTTAACAATGGATGCTAACAAATTTCCTTTGTCATCCTGCTTGCTCAAGTGAATGCAATGGATTGGCCAATTTACTGGAAATAACGGAGGACTTACTATGGCCAAGAGGAAGCCAATTCAAACTAATGCTCCTATAATGATGACAAAATGAATTTGATAAATTGTGAACAGCAGAACAACAAAAGGAATGGGATTATTTTAGAACAATTATTTTCTTTTTTTAATCCAAACAAAAAGTCTTTCATTCACTCATCCTTTAGATTTGTCAATTCAATTCCCTGGACATTGTCTTAATAGTTCACAGACTGAGAACAGAGTAGCTTATCTAGAGGTCGAGAACTTACGATTTGTGATGCACTTCATACTCTCAGCTACTTCAGTGTTTGTGTCTGCCGATAATATTTCGATGGGGGGAATAAACACTGATGACATCTCTTTCAGTTGTAGTTGATGGGACCTTTCTGCACTACTTTGCACAGGCATATACACCAATTTATCTTCATGTCTTTAGTATAGTCAGAATGATGTCATCTTTTTCGATAATATCTAAACACATGTAAATCCAGAGATATCTGCACATAAATCTCAACTCTATTGAATTCTTCATTATAGAAGGAGGAGATTAATCAAGCCTTCAATTCTCTTCTTGCTCCTGGACTTTCTACTTTGTAAGTTTATTTAAAGCCCTGTGGAATTTTCAAACCACTGATCTGAAATATTAAAACTATGAGCAATATTATTATAAGAATTTAACCATGTGGGGGCTTAGATGTTTTGATGCCCGTGGACTAACAATCTAGACCTCCCTTGTTGCTGGAAGGGAAACACTCACATGCATCAGCATTCTTTCCTGTTACCATTAATGACGGTAACTGACTTGGTGCTGTGTCACCTTCTTAGCCCGCTGGTGGGAGAACCAACATCCAACTGCCTTTTCTCTTGTGAAACATAAGTCATTGGTAAGACAAGTAGGGAGAAACATACCCTAAAATTAAAATTGAGGGAAAAGTATGTTAAAGCCCTGGGTGGTACAATGTACCATTTCTTCCACTATATCTTACTGTAGAAACTACATATTCTTCATGAGTTCTTCTCTTGATCTCAGCGGCAGTATTTAATAGTGTTCCTAGGAGAACACAAGTCTTGTTTTCTGTAAATAATAAAAGAATCCTTTATCCTGGAGCTTGACTCTCTAAAGCACAATCACCATAAAACTGTTAAAATAGATTCCGGGCTTATGAAACAAAAAAACAGCAGTAAATTTGCTATCAAGATACTACTTTTCTCAAAGCTACTGGATGATGCTAAGTGAAATAAATCAGAGAAAGACAAACACCATGTGATTTCCCTTGTTTGTGGGATCTAAAAATAAACAAACAAACAGGCCCACAGATACAGAGACCAAAAATGACGGTCTCCAAAGAGGAGAGGGGTAAGGGTGGGAAAGCGAAGAAACAACTAAAAATATTCTAGGCATGGAAAAATTCAGATGAAACTTTAAGAATTGGCCTATCAGATGCTTGAATGTGTTTTCAGAAGTAATTTTTCTAAATCATAACCAAAAGTCAAATAACATATGGATGACTTCTAAAGATTGACTAGATAGCCTAAAATTTCTAACATACTACTCATAAAATAACAACAAAACAGCTACCATTTATTTAGCAGTAATTATTACCCAGAACAGAGCTGAAGACCTCAGAAGATGAACTCACGTCTCAAGGGCAGTAAGACTATAGTCCTCATTCTGCAGGTAAGAGCACGGACAACTACAGAGATTGCATAGCTGCCCAAGGCTGTGTTGTTTCAATGCTGATGGGCAGCAAACCAAGCAACAGGAGTCCCTGTTGAGTGTATGCCCCCATAAACTAGACTACATTCACTTTGAAAGTGTATGACCTTTTCCTCACAATTATTTAATTACATAGCATAATGCCACAAGTCACCAAGTAATATCATTTATTAACATTCTCTGTCATTCTTAAGATTGATAAGTATCACATTTTCATCTCTGAGCCCTAATTTAGGTGGATGCTTCAAATTTAGCTCTGGAGGCTTTAATTATAGTAATTTGTAGACACATGTTTATGTAAGTGTTCAATAGAGAAAGTGTTTTTACTTTTCACTGCAATTCTAATCTACTATTTTAATTTGGTTTTTTTTAAGCACCATAAATAGCCCATAGAACATGTAGCACCAGCTCTGATAGTTGCTTTTGGACCATCCAGTGGCCCAGTTAAGTAGAACATGATGAAAAATAAAATAAATGGCCACTAGAAAACGAAGACTGCTCAGCTTGGCTCGTTATGACATCCTGACATGCTCCCAACGAACTCATTCCAGAGAAAAATGGAATGGAATTCAATTTCATCAATAGCAAAAGTGAGTATGCAAAAAAATAGCATCTTTTTGGGATGTTTTGCAAGGCATATGAATGAGAAACCAGAAATTCGCACCCTAGAATTTCTACCAAACAGGTAATGCGGAATTGCATTGAAAGACCACGACAAACAGTGACACAGATTGGTCCTCTTTCCTGTTTCCTCTCACTTTGCGGTATCGGTCGGTATTCTTCACCCCTGACCATCCTCAAGGTCATTAATGATATTGCCCAGGTTTTTTATCGGATTTTTTTTTGCCATTTTCACTATCACTGCTTCACCTCTTATAGTTCATTAAAATAGATGAATGAATCTTTTTTCTTTTCTTCCTTTGTGGGGAGGGGATACTTGTCGACTTTACTTTAATATCTTTTAGCTTAATGAATCTCCCCACTCTGTCTTTCAGACTACTCCACACAGTTCTGAAATAATCCCACTAATGCTACAACCTTAATCACGTGATTCCCTTATTCATGTGATTTCCTTATTCTTCAAACAGTTCCCCATAGTCCACAGGACAACAGTAATCAAACTCCTGCACTTGGCAACGTAAGTTCTCCACCCCACCAACTACTAATATCCATTACTAACGCCTCTCTATCCAATGCCATTTCTAATTTAATCTCTTTCCTGCATTTTCCACTCGTTCTTGCCGTGTGGATTACACCCTGTGCTAGCCATTACCACTTTAGTTCTAACACGTGAATCCTAATACGTCAAATTTCTGTCTTTCTACAATTCCCCAAGGAGTATTTTCCAACACCTCTCCCCATAGTTCTGTGCCTTGTACCACGTTCTAACTTACATGAGTTACTTTGTACATCTAGGTCTCCAACACAATGTAAGCTCAGGGACTGAGTCCACCGTATCATTGAAGTTCCTCTCGTGCTGCATCTGCCTCCTTTGGCAACAGGAATCAGTTCAATTCAAAGAAAAGCTGGGGCCACAGAGAGGCTTCCCCTCCTGGTGTTATAGGGTCTAATGAAAGGAGACATTACTTGGACAATGTGGTAGGAAGAATAGAATTAGCAAGTCAGAGCAACTTTATAATGAACATTTTAATTAGCCTTTTTAAGCACACATTTAATTATCTATGTCCAAAAGTGACTAGAGTCTCTCTCTCCCCTACCTGTCAGGTGGTAATATGCTACAAATGCACAAAGATGTATTACAAGCTTCTTCCTGGTACTTCAGAACGATATTAAACCAAACGTGGTCACTCGTTGCAACAAAAACAAACACTAAAGCTCTGACCTGGTAAACAGAATAATAACAGGAATGCACATGTCTTAGAATAACATGCCTTCTTCTAGTCAAAGACTTGGGAACACGTGTAAATGACAGTCATTGATACATTTTACATATTATTTATTCCTCAAGAAAATCATTCTACTTATCCTAAACACTGCCAAATTAGACATTCTACCCTGTTCCTCATTAAGAAAACAATTTTACAGGAATTGAGACAAAAAAATGTAATTCCTTCCGTTGGTCCAATGACATCAGCATGGCGACCGCTGCCTGTCAGTGCCTGAGCTAGGTGGGGAGGGTCTCTGGCCAGACCCTTACGCGTCCTCCGGCCAGGGCACTACTGGCAGTCCAGCAGTTGATGGCTTTCCCAGAGCGGCTTCCTGTGTAGATTTCAGAACCGACTCTGAGTCTGGAACTGTCACCACATGGATTGTGGACCGAGGCACACGTGGCTCAGCCACATCCCAAGGAAAGCTCACGTGACTGTTAAACAAGATGTGGGAATGGCATTCCCAAGTCAAAATATTTAAACTGCCATAACTGGGGCTAGAATGAGCTTTAAAAAATGATGTTGTTTCCATGGGAGAAAAGATCTCAAATTGAAATGACCCATTATTTTTGTCATAATCTTGTATGTGTGTGGTGCACATATATATATTCATAGCTGGGACCTTGTGTTTACTTTCAAAATGTCTTCTTTATATTACAGAATTAAAATTCTTGCGGGCTCTATCCAAACTCCTTGTATTAAAAAATGTAGGAGGATTCAAAATGAATCGAAGACATGGCTTTTTCCCTGGAGTAGTTTATGTTATACCTAAAAGAATGTGTGATTATAAAACATAACAATAAGTAGAATATATGGAATAACCTGAGTGATTTCAAAGATTTCATTAGTCACTCTGGCTCTGTGTCCAGTTTCAGGCCCAGCCATGAAGGAGAGGGTGACAGGGAGGGGACGGCCACGTGAAACCCTTAACATCGTGACATCATTAATACAAGGCAAGGCTATGAAGTGGGTATCAGCATGTGAGCGCAGGGGTGATTACATTCCAAAAAGCAGTTAGATGGAATTAATGAAGGAGCCAGTTAATGAACAGCATTGAAGACTGAGCTAGGCAGTTTCAACATCACATGGTGAGCACCAGTGACACTGCGTGGGTTTGGAAACACGCGCAGTGCATGAGAGAATCATGTCTGAGGAGACGATAATGGAAGTGTGTAGGGTGAGCGCAGCTTGAGTCGGCCATGGAAGATTATTACAGATGGAGTGCATAGAACCGGCTTGGGACACTGAGGCATGCTAGAAAGTGCTGCAGTGATTTAAGCAAGAAGTAAAATCCCACTGAAATAGAATACAGAAAGATCAAAAACTCATTAGTAGCTGGTGTGGCTCAGTGGACTGAGTGCCAGCCTGCAAACTGAAAAGTCACGGGTTCGATCCCCAGTCAGGGTGCGTGCCTGGGTTTGGGGCCAGGTCCCCAGTTGGGGGCATGTGAGAGCTAACTGATCCATATTTCTCTCACACATTGATGTTTCTCTCCCTCCCTTCCCCTCTCTAACAATAAATAAATAAACAAAATCTTTTTTTAAAAAATTAGGAAAGCAAGCTGAAGAAAGCAGTACAAAACTACTGTCAAGTTTTAAAGTGGAGAATTTGGGAGGATTCTGGTAGTATCGGTGGTGGCAGGTGATTTGAAAAGATGTTCTGGTTCAAGGCTATTTGTCTCATATCAATTACTTAGCGACCAGAAGTCCGCAATAACATAGTGCTTAATGCATTGAATATGTCACCATGTATATAGAAGTATATAGGGCTACATAAATAATTAAATCCAGGATGCTTATGGTCTTTATAGGCTGTTAAATTGTGTGATGTTTACTTTTGGCATCTGAGGGGAAAGAAAATCAGTGGATTCACCCAGTGCCAGCGAGGAGGTGAGCACGCCCACAAGGAGGTATGCGTTGGGTTAGATCCCTGCAGGTTGTGCACAACGACACAGCTGTCTTAGCCTCCGTCGACTGTATTTACATGTCAGGTTCACAACAGATTCAAATGCTAAACGTTTCATGATTAATTGTTAGTCAAAGTCACCTACATAATTCTTTAAGGAAGGTTACATGAAGGTCCTAATCCATCAGTATCCTCGGGCATGCCTTTTTTGTGTGAGATATTCTGCAGTACACTGTGCGTGTCCCGTGGATCTCCCTGAAGTGAACAATTCTTTCTAGTCATCTCAGCACTGGGCAGTGTTGGTTGCGAATGTCTTCGGAAACTTGCCGTGATTTATGATGGGACGGTGGGCGACCACATTGTACACAAATGGTTGGTCCATGGGGGCAATGTCCTTTCCAATCAAGGGCCCAGGAAAGCTGAATTTCTCCTGACTGACCAGTTTCCTTCTCATCTTTGTGACGGCCTGAGTCTTCTTTGCTCCGGCTCACTCCGTGGCCCATTTGGTGACTCTAGACGAGCTCGTGGAATCCACAGTGGGTGTTACCATCTCTATACCTCATGTGGTTCCCCCCCCAGTACCTTTTGTTCTGCTGTGTTTGCTACTTATGTCTTATGTCATGCTGTCACATGCATTTATGTGAACCACTGCAAATCTTCTTTGCAATGGCAAACATACTAACAGGAGGGACTAAGTGTGAAACCCTTAATCGAGTTACTTCACATTACCACGTTTAAATCTCATAATATCTCTCCAAGACAGTTTTCATTAGCACCAGTCCCGTGGCTGAGAAAAAAGAATTTTACACATGTTCAAACACCTTAGGAAAATATAAGTAGGAATCCCCAAAGTTTTACTAAGAAACACGAGGGGAAAAACCAGTCACATTGAAAGAGAGATAATTGTTGTGTATTAACTATAGTGGCCAATAGCTAGTGAGATGGATGGCTCTGGCCAAAGCTTCATTTTAAGAATCTTGGTAAGTTACTTGTAGGATCTTACATAAGGACCGTTTGGTTCCATATACACTCTGGTGTAGGTGGGTGGGTAGGTAGGTAGATACATAATACATAGACAGATACAGAGAGACATAGGTAGATGGGTGGGTAGATAAAATCTCTGCTTTAGTTGTTTTCCTAACTTCCTGTTTCAGTCCACTCACTCCATGTGTCAGAAGAACAATGCTCTACATCTAGAGGGGAAAAATCATTTTCTCTCCCCAAAATATTACCAACTCCGAAACTCCATGCCTGTCCCTTAGAGTTGTCACTGTCACGCTGGCCAAAAGGGAGGCAGAGGCCCTGTGACGTCCCTACCTCCAAAAGCATTCCCACCAGGAGGCCTTTCATTCCTTCTGTTCTCAAACAGCACCCAGTCCCGTGTGTCTGTGTTACGAACGCAGTTGGTAGGCACGATAATTAGATTCCGGGTCTACCTATTTAATTATGTAACTTGGAATGAGTTACATATTTCTGTAACTCGGGTCATTCATCTGTAAAAAGGGGGAAATAACAGAATTCCTCAGAGCTGGCATGCAGATAAAATGAAACAACACACGTCACGTGCCTGGAGCAATGTGCTGCGTGCATTAAGCTCTTGGTGAAGGTTCACTGGCTTCCAGATAAGTCCCATGTGCAGTATCATCATCCGCTTTCCCCTTGTCTTGTGTATATTCCTATGTTCCGCATAAATAGGTAAAACAGCCTATGTCCTCACCACACGGTGGGACAGTGACTCAAGTCGTTGCCACCACTCTCAGTGGTACTCATCCAGCTCACAGATCACCCTAAATCCTGGGAGACCACGAGGCATTTCCGCTGTGACAGACCTGAGCCAGCCGGCTGTCCATTACAAAACCACACATCTGGTCCCATGGTCAACACCTGGCTGTTTGCAATACGTGGACAGTCCACAGATTTTCCCATGGGGAGCTCCAGGGGGGTTGAAATGCGGTAATCCACCTTTGTCCTCGTTCACACGCTGATTTACAAGATGGGCTCAGCGTGCCTGCTAATAACAATTCATCACCATGATTCTTCGCCAAGTCCAGCGTTGGAAAGTCGAGAACGAGGAACCCTTTATTTCTTTTTTAATAAAATTTTTAAACATCTTATTTATTTATTTTTAGAGAGGGGAAGGGAGGGAGAAAGAGAGGGAGAGAAACATCAGTGTGTGGTTGCCTCTCACGTGCCCCCAACTGCAGCCCAGCCTGTAATCCAGGCATGTGTCCTAGACCAGTAATCGAACCAGTGACCCCTTGGTTCACAGGCTGGTGCTCAAGCCACTGAGCCACACCAGCCAGAGCTGAAGACTTTATTTCCTACATGCACTGTTTTAGGGCTTTGTATGCAGCATACATTTCTTACCCATATTTACATAGTGTGAAAATTGGACATTATGCAACTCTGAGTTCAAGGAATGCGCATGCAGAGGGGCAGACTCTCTGGAAAGTCGTGGCATAATTGCTGGAGTATTGAGGGTGCCATAGTGTGGTTCCAAAAACAATCCTTGGTAGGACTCTGCACACAAGGGGGCAAAGACTGGGGGACTTGCTGCCAACCACTGTCCCTTAAACACCAGCCACGCTTGATAGTTTGGGTTTGTTTCTATTTTCTTGCAATGCTTCCACTTGTAAAAAAAAAAAAAAAAGCAGATAAATATGATTGATCCAAGACGATATTGTGGAGAAAAATCTTACTGTCTGCGGTCTCACTTTTGTGTGGGCCCTCTTTGCAGCCTCTGGTCTAACTCTCCACTTCCCAACTCTCAACCCACCCCCACTTCCTGCCGAAGGAGGCAAATACATCTCATACAGCTGGACCTCTGAGCTAGTTGACGCAGGAGATTTATTTTTCCAAGTCTATGCGCTGGTTCTTCCTTCCCTTGAAATTTCACTTACGTCTTAGATTCGGGTTCAGAACTTCTTCCAGCTGTATCTAATTATTGAGGAGTCAGGGTCAGAAATTTAGAATCCTCTCTTCTGCTCTCAGATAGTCGGATACGAAGGATCCAATGACATTTTCACCGTGTTCTCTTGCCTTCAAGGAGCCTGGGTTTTTTATTTATGTACCAACTGTAAGCAATCAAACATCTCCATGGCTCAGGGTCACCTGAAACTCAGATGCTGGGCCAAATTAGAAGGCCAGATGCCACGAACAAAGCTTTAAAGTGGAGGATGGTCGGAGGCGGTGGCCTGTGGGGCTGACAAGGCAGCGTGGCACCTGTTCTGGAGAACACAAGTGCGCAACTAAGAAAACAACAGCGACATAACACACGGTATTGGGAAAGCTGTAAGGACGCATGACTGTTTCAGGCAATGGAAAACTAACAGTGAGGTTCGGCTGAGAAAGTCAAGCTCACGGTCATAGCATGTGGCAAACTTCTTGGTGTCTCTGTGAGTTAGAATGAAGCCCAATCATCATGATTTATAAATAGATATTAGGTGTAAATATTTAATATGGATACTATCAAATGTTGGACAGATTGACAGTATTTTATATTTTATTTAACTGGAAGAGTAAAATATGTACCTAGATTCAGTCTTTATCATTTGTTTGTTTATAAAGTTTGGTCATTTGCTTACAGTTTTAAGAACCTTACAGGACACTACTGCTTGTACCAGAAAAGAGTTCTGGGCCCCGCTGACCAGTCTCCCTGACCTGGTCCACATGAGAAGGGCCTCCCACCCCTGCCTTCACACGTAGTCCATACTGTGCGGCCCCCGCTAACCAGTTTTGGATTTGTACCAAAGATGCGATTGTTGTCAGCGTTCCAGAGGTAGTTATTTCCTCCCATTCCGTTCTCACAAATTGCAGCTTGATTGTTGTCTGATGATTGAGGTCCTTGAGAACAAAATAATTGGTTTTTTTCCATGGCCCATAAAAAAAAATCCTCTGTCTAGTACAGCATTGTCACAGACTAAAAGTAACTGTCTTTCTGGATCATTGTCTATTGTTTTGCTTACTTTTATAGGGAAAATTTTAATTGGCAATTTAATACTCAGGGAAAGCATTAGTTAAAAACATCTTGATTGAAGGTATGTGATAAATATTGCACAGAAGGGGCCATATCAGTTTAATTTCAAACTATAAATATATAAAGCAACTGGGTAAATCTCATTGTGGAAAAAAATATTGCTTTTTGCTTCATTTACTAAAGGTAACTCAGACAACAGCAGTCGACGCTGATAACTCATAAATACACTAATAAAAACTAATGACCCATCAGTGACAAAATGATTTATGAACATGTAAAACATTGTAATAAACAAGACCACGATTTGAAAAAGCCAATAAAAACATCGCATTCACCATTAACTACAGCAAAGAGAAAAAATCGTGGCCTAGGTATAGGCACATGTTCAACTCAATACACTGTTAGGCTAATTGTTTCTTGTGCCGATCAGGAAGACCAGGCTACAGTGTTTAGCCTTCATTCGTAGTATTTCTCATACTGGGTTTCAAATCTGTTTTTGTAGAAGTTGAACTACATTAGTAAGAGAGCAGAGATAAAGGATGCTGATTTTAATAAAACGAGTTAGCTAAAATCATTTCCTTGGACACCCACGTGGAAAGGGGTTTTTGTGCCCATCCTCAACACTACTTGAAGCTGCTATGGAAAAACTGTTTAGTAGAAAGTTTAATCTAAAATGTCAAATACCTGAGGTGGAAAATTAAATTACTACATTCCAACCTCCCAGACCCAAGACATATTATATGTAGAGGTACTCTGAAAAGTTAAAAGTGTTTTATTCATAGAAGAGCTTTTGCTAATGCATAACCATATTCAGAAAGTGGATACATGAGAATGAGTAAATGGAACTGAACTTTAAAAGCAAACTATTAAGTAACTCGAAAAGCTATATTTCAGGTTTATTTATAAGAGCCAGTCAAGATATTTTTACATTAGATACTAAAATTTGAATTCTTGATAACTATAACATACTTCAAAAGTAGGTAACTTTTTTTGCCTTATTTGTGGAGATTTTCTTTAATATAATAGCTAGTACTAAGAAACACAGCTTTTCTGGATTCTCCCTCTAACAATAAATAATCAAATCTTTTTTTCTTGATATTGCACATGCATGGTTGAACTTATGATATAATTAAACAGTAAATATAACACTTCATTCTCTTCTGACCTGAATTTAAAACTTAAAATAAATCATTGACATTAAGTGGCTACTTTTCAAAACCTTATGTAATTTATTAAGAGTGATAAAATTGGTAAATTATATAAATGTGTCATCTGTCAATCCAAAACCTATTCCTCCAATTATATTAATTTTATAAAGTAATATCACTGAATTGTAAGAAATCTAAAATTACACACACTCCAAAAACTATCTAAACATGTCCCCTATTTTATAAATACCCCTTAAACCATTAATTGATTGGATTGTACTCTGTTCAAATCCTGTTATGTTTTCAGTTACTGCAATGCATTAGGTGATTTGCTTGCATTGCTGCTAAACTCAACCTATAAAATATGAAAGATATATTTGAAATTAATGGAGCTGAAACAACTGAACACATACTTGAAAACTAAAATGGTGTTAATTAAGTAAATGGCCTACTTCTACATGACTGCCATCGAGAACTGGCCATTAACAGCAATTTATCCACCATTGTGATAATTCAGCCACATCAAGTACATCGTGTTCCAAACTTGAAAATGTCCAAGGCTCCATGGTGGACGTGAAAGGCTTTGTTCTGTCTGAAGGCATTTCAAACCTGGCAGTTGCCATCTTTGGCTTCAGGGGAATATTCTAAACCTTCATGGTTTTATGAACCTTAGATTAAAACAGACAATTGTCACCCTGTGGGCACCCAGAGCTCAGGCTCATGGGATTTCAGCACAACATTTGTATTATTTCAAATACAAACAGCGATTCTCCGTATTGTAGCGCGGCTTCCTCAGACACCCAGTTCCGTTCAGCCTCTGGTCAGTCAGAGTCAGCCATGGAGCAACTTTGGAGGGACCAACTGTTTTAAACATTACATTCAAAATATACTGAATACCTTGATCCATCGCTAATATATTTCAAGCAAACACTCATTATCCGACTTACAATAGCACATGATCTTTTGGACTATTTTTAAATGGAGATTTTGCAAAGCCATCCCCGTAACAAAGTACCGTCAATATTCTGGGGGGAAATGCACCTGTAATTGTCTGCATGAACACCTCCCGAACAAGCGCTGTCTCGTAGTCTTTCTTGTATCTTTTCCCAGAACCTGACTCAGTGAGGCCCTGTAATGCAGCGTACACTCAGGTATTAACTGAAGGGATAAATGACCATTAAGAGAATACCGTGCGAACCATGGGAAATAGATTGCTGTGTGTTATCCGGGATACCAAAGAAGTAAACGTGCATCATATATACAGCAGACATCTCTAAGGCATAAGCATTGGTGTCATTTAGCAACTCCCAAGTTTATTCCATGGGTCCCTGAATTAACGTCACTCGTGTGCTAAGTTACCTGAACACTAAGTCTGTTCCCTTGTCCTACAGCAGAAACAGGTATCAGAACGCACATGAAGGGGAGGTAATTCGGTAAGGATGGCACTGACATATACCTTATGCACATATACATATGTGTGCTGTATTTCATACAGAGTATAGCTCCATTACATCTACATTATATATAGCCACGCCCACTTCACAAAGGATATACATTCTGAGGAATGCGTCATTAGGTAATTTTCTTGTGCAGACATCACAGAGTGAGCTTACACAAACCTAGGGGGTCTAGCCTACCGCACGCCTAGGCTGTGAGGCACAGCCTGGTGCTCCTGGGCCGCACGCCCGCTCGGCAGGTCATTGCACACACAACGTGAGACCGAACCAAGCCCCAGGGAAATTGATGCCCTGTAGGGACTCGGCACACCCGGCTGCTGCTGGCAGACCCCGGCAGACCTTCCCAGCCCACGATTTTAAGTAGAAAGAGGACCCCCTAAAATAACGATCAAAAGTACAGGGTAGTAAATATAAACGCCAGTAACAGTCGTTTATTGCCATTATTGAGCATCACGGGCTGTACCTGGTTGCAGGTGTACTGCACTCCCCCCACCCCGGGCAGCGCAATGGGTGCGTTTACACCAGCGTCCCCGCAAACACTGGAGACACGCGCTGTGCTGGGGCATTCTGACGGCTACAGCGTCCCTGGGAGAAAGGATTCTTCCGCTCCGTTATAATCTCATGGGACCACAGTGGGTATGCGGACTGTAGTTGGCCGAAATGGTACTATGCACCACGTGACTGTACCCGTCCCTGTACATGATGTGTGGGTGTTTCCCTACCAAGAGGTGGTGCAAATGAAACCTCAGTGAACTATCTATGCAAGGTTGGTTCACAAAGGGTCTCGGGTGTGGCGTACACACTTCCTGTGTCCTGAAAAGCCACCAAGGTTGGCTCTTTAACAGCACCCCTCCCACATCACTCAAAGCCCCCCCACCGCCCATTTCCCATGCCAGTCATCCATGCCCTGCTGAGCCTGCTTGGAAAATCCTTAACATGGAAGCAAGGTAGAGAGGGCTGCTTCCCCGTCACCTCTGGACGTGACTCTGGAGACCACGCCCCCTTGGTTCAGATTCTCCCAGGAGCAGATCCTCGGAGGATAGGCGGGTGAGTGTATTTGGGAAATGATCCAGAAAACACCAATAGGGGAACGATGGAAAAGAAGCCAAAAAAGTTTACGGTATCAGCCAGTTACCACTGCGGGCAGGCGGAGCTCAGCCCCACAGGACCCGTGCAGAACGCGCCTTGGAGTCCTGCCAGCCCAGGAGACGGGAAGCTCCTTTCACAGTCCTGCTTGATGGGTGGCACACCCCAAGGCCAGGGGAAGAAGAACAAAGACAGGGCGTCTAGAAAACAGCCTAGAGAACATGGGCAGAGCACCCCAGGCACCTGTGGGGGGACTCTGTCTGCCTGTCCCTCCAGGAAAGGGGGCTCCCTCCTAGACTCTGGGGATGGAGGCCATGAAGAGCGCGGAGCAGACTCGCGTGGCCCCTCGGACTCCACAGCACAGACCAAAGAGACGGCTTCACTTACCGCCTACCAATTTCGGATTCTGGAGAAAACTGAAAGAGAACTGCAAACTGTGACTCAGAAGAAAGGAGTCAGCATTTAATGAGCAACTAAACCGTGCTCAATGCTGGTAAGTGATTCTCATCAATTCTAATTCATTCAGTGGAAGAACTTCAGAGGTGCTTGAGGAATCTGAGTGGCAAAGAACTGAGCCCTAGTGCCATCTTTACATTTGTAAGATATGTCACAAAGAGAAGCATTTGATTTCTGGGAAACTTAATGTCCTACTCCTTAAAATAATAACCCATTATTCAGAGAGTGTCAAAGGCTGACTGAGATAACATATGGCATAAGTTAACACATGTTTACATGTATACACATACATACACATGTGTGTAGATATATAGATACAGCTATAGATACAAATCTATAACACATAGAATAATTAACACATAGCACCAGCCAGTACTTAGTGCTAACCAAGTGATAGCTTTGAAACCTTACAGAACTATGATTACTGAATCTATTATGACTGAATGGCTTACCCAAAGTCACTCAGCGAGTGAAGAAATAAACAAAGGTCCTGGTTCCCTACCCATCAAAGCCTCTTGTCTTCAAAGATGGACAAGAAATAGACCCAAACTGAATATTAAGTTTTCATAAAGCCACAAAATTAGTCTAATCTTTAAGAATAGATGAGCAACTTCAATGTTTAACACCTCATTTTTAACAGTAAACATGCCCAATCTTTAAGATAAAGTTGGGCTAACATAATCTTTATTGTAATAGGTATTATAAATAAATGTATAAAACTTTTTTTTCAAAATACCGGCAACTCTTGTAGGTAGCATTCAGCTGACCACAATTCTCAGTACTGACACGTCCCTGCGGTGTCCTCAGAAAGTGGACAGCAACCACATGAGTAATAATATCTTGGCTACAATGTTAAAAAGCAAACAATGCTCCCACCACCAACTCCTCTGTATGTACTGAGTGACCCCTCCCCCCACAACTTTCTACACAGAAGAATTTCTGTTCTATATGATGAACCTCAGGTAACAAAGACACAGCCAATCACCTTGAGCATTGCACTTGAGAAGCCATTTAACCAGGCTGATACAATGTATGTCCATGTCCACTAGCAATGCATGTGTGTTTAAGTTTTCTTTTCTTTTTCTTCTTCTTTCAACCAGCACACCTTACTTCTCAAGACTCCTGGTAAATTGGTATCCATTCTTTTAAGCCTAAACCAACACACACACACACACACACACACACACACACACACATCTTTGCCTAAAAAGAAGAGATAGAGTTGAACTCTTATCCTCTGCAAAACACCTGTATCCCTTTAAACTACTGATAGAAGACCAAACAAGAACCAGCCATTGATGCACAAGATGTAATCTCCCATGTGTAGGGACAGGAGTTGGTACTGGAGCTGAGGTGGTGAGGAAAAGAAGGAAGGGACCTCCCAGGGGTGAGTGAAGAGATTTTTGAATCAGACCAATAATGGATCTTTTCTGTAATTAAAATATAACATCAATATCAAAGTGAACTTCACAGAAACATTTCAACTGAATGGAGAGCCTAGTTTGCATATTATTTCAAAACAAGGACATGTGGCATGTGCTGCATGAAATGACCATTCCAGAAAATACCACATTCAATGAAACAGAAAATGTGCCTTTTTAATCATGAGACCAAGCTAGAGGAATTTCAGAAGTTCAGGCAAAGCAGTGATGCTGTAGGAAAATCACGTGAGCAATATTTTGCTAAGAATGAATATTCCAGTTTTGACACTTATCTTAATTTTGTGACATATATGCTATTTAGGTTAAAAAAGACCTCAATTGTGAGGAGGGTGGACCATTCCCTACAAACACCATGATCACTGTCATTAATAATAGTCACAGCTGCCTGGCCAAAGTGAGTCTTTCAAATGGCAAAGGCTGTCATGTTCAGGAACCACCTGTTACATATTTAGATCGTCTGTCCACCTGTAACTCTAAATGTTTACAAAGCATAAAACACCTGGTGGCAGGTCACCCCTGCTCAGGACAACGCTGACTAACTACATGGGTGCAGGAGATTTAAGTCTTTCCTGTGCTCCCCCAGTCAACCTGCACACATCTGCGAACGCGATCACCAACACCTGAGTGGGGGAAAGAAAACCGGCACCGATGTTGCATGCCATTTGGGTTTTTCTGCCTGGGATGCCAGCCTCATACACACCCTAGAGAAACACACTCGGACAAGAATAAGCATCACAGAAAGGCAATAAATCCGTTGCAGGGACAGGAAGGTGGAAAGGGAAGGAGTTCCTTGTCTGTGACAATGTTTCCATGGAGTCAAAATGGAGAGACAGACCAGAGTGCCTTTTGCTGGCTCCCTATCCCTGGCTCCAGTGGCCTCCCCTCCCGCCGCCCCCTCGGGTTCCCCACCTGTCTCTGCTCCAGCGGTATCGAGGGAACCACCCTGCGCCACATCACTCACCTGTCGTCATTCTGCCATCCTTGGTCCCCTAGCAGCAGATCCCGAAACCTGTACCTGGGAGGCAGAGGGGGTACTTCGCTCTCCAAATCAACCATCCCTCCTCCAAGAGTAGGGGACACAGACCAGGAGAGGAGAGGAGGGAGGCAGACAGCGAATGTTGCGGAGCAGCGGGAGGGGACGACTGAGACGTGTGGCCTGGAGAGGGGCAGCGAGGGGAAGGGGCCCGGAGGGGGAGGGTCCGCTTGAAGCCGGAAACCTCGGCTGCAGGGGGCTGGCTCCTCTCTCCCTCGGGAGTGTGATGGGGATGATGCAAACCCAGCATAGGAGCAAAAGTCTGGCTCCGACCAGAATCTCCGCTGCCAAGGAACCGCCCCCGGGCTCGGCACCGCCTCTGGTTCCCCAGGACTCGGGGGGAGGCGGGAATGCAAAAGTAACTTGGGCGGGGGGCGCGGCGCCTGGAAAGAGGGGATTTGGTGGGAGTGTGCGCCACGTGATGCTGGAGCACTTCCCCGAAAGGCAGCAGGCGCACCAGGCGCGGGACCCTGGGCCTGGGTCCCCAAAGCCGCCCAGGCTCCCCGCAGGCACCTTCGTAGCAATGAGACGCCCCCTCATTTGCATAACATGGTGACGCATGGAGGGGCCTTGGGGATGACCAATAAGGGCTTGCTTAATTTGCGGATTTGGGCTCCAGACCATCACTGGGAGGGGGACACAGGACGTTTGGAGTGTCCAAGGTGCTCCCAAGCCCTTGGGCTTTGCACGCCTTCAGCTGGGTAGGCGGGCTGCAACATGCACGTCCCTGCGGAGGGAATCCCTGCTCCAGCCCCAGGAAAGTCCCTTTTATCTTTTTCTTGCCATCTGCAAGAACGGGAGGTGTTTCCCTGATCCTGGAAAAGAAGGAAGGGACTCCTCCGGCCCCAGAAGGGAAACATGTGAAGGAGGACCAGGGTTGCTCCCTGTAACGTCGAGGACCGTATACTGGTCCAGGACTGTTGCAGCTCCTCCTGGCGCTGTGTGCTCCCAGGTGCCACATCCCAGCCCTGGGGAGGCTCCCAGGAGTGGTCCCCCCAGCCAGAGCAAGGAGGTATCCCGAGAGCTGGTTTTCCAGCATCAACATCTGCTTCCCCTGCAACCTTGCTGTGGATACAGGAGCCCTAGTTCCATTTGCACCAAGAACTGATCACGCTCTGTACAGACAGCCAGTGCGTCCCATCCAAGGGTGTGGGGAATCCTTAACATGGCCCACACCCTTCGGAATCCCCTAGTGTGCCTGGAGGAACCCACTGGCTGATGAAGTGACACAGTACGAGTCTCAGTGATCAGGCCACTTACAAAAAGACTTGGGGACACCCGGCATGTATGTATTCATGGAGAGCTGAAGAGAGACTGAAAATGAACAAAGCCCCCCAGTTTGTTTGCTCCCCATTTCAGGGAAGGGAAGAAAGCATGAGCAAGCTGATTGGTACGGGCAACGTGATTTGAAAAACTGTTTGGTTTATCCAGAAGACAATGAATTTGAGGCGATTAATTCTTAGTGAGGTCATGCAGTGGGGGTTTATACAGAAAGTCGGAACTACAAGAAGACATCAGCACAAAGGTGCTACTAGTTAAAGTAGGATGGGTAACTGAACCTGCAGCGTCACAGTGGGAATGCAATAAATAGTTCACACCCTACGTCTCTCTCTTCAAAATCCGACCTGCTCCTCCTGCTCCAGCATGTAACCTCCACTCGGTTTCCTGGTTCGTCCAGGCTAGTGCTGGTGCCTTCTTCCTTGGACCACCTCAGACCCCTTGTGTTTTCTCACTGTGCCATTGTATCTGGCCTGCCATGTGAACAATTGCATTTTTCTTCATTTCGTGGAGATGCATTAAGAGCTTTTATACCTAGGACATTATTACTTTTTCACATTTACTGTAGCTCCAGAGTTGTGTATGTGTTTACGTTTCTCTTCCATGACCGCATGGAATCGCTTTGCCAAATGAGACAGCTCTGTCACCACATTGATGGTGCACGGAAGGGAAAAGACAAAACACCAGGTTTATATTCTGGCCCTTATATTCTGTTTGTCAAGATAGTGCTATGAAGTTTACCTTTTAAATGTTCTAGGTTTAAACTTAACAGTTTTATTTGTATTATGACCATCTGCTTTCATATGTTCATGTATCAGCAAAAGACTCAGAAGCAAGGCAAATAAAAAAAAAAACCTGGCTGTTGAGTGTTAGGCGCTGAGATACAGAAAGTTGGAGGGGAGGCCGCACCACGTTTTATGTAGAAAAAAAGCAGTGTACCCGTATTTTTCACTTGCGTGGCCATCTTAATTATTTCACTTCCAAGAGTCCAGATAACAATTACAAGGAAAAAAAATGAAGAAAGAAGTAAAAGCCTGCGCAGCCAATAGGATACAAATGGTAAAAGTACCTGAACAGGCCAAGCCACGTGGAGCCCTCTGCATGAATGATGCACTGATTTCTGTGTGGCTTAAAATCATTGTCCGCATGAAAAATTTTACACTTAGAAATCTAAAAAAATTAAAGAAATAATGCAACATAAGAAATACTATCCTGCCATCATTAAAATCTAGTGATATTTAGGCATTGAAACAAATTTATAATTGGAAGAACCTTTTGCTCACCTTTATATATTTTTCAACTTTCCAAAGGCAGACTTTTTAATTTTTGTCATTATTTGACTTTTGGTTCTCCCGCCTGTCTTTCTGCACTACACTTTCATGCTTTTTTTTTCAAGTCACTTCCTGCTGTTAAAATATATTTTTCCGTTTTTTAAATCTTGGTTTTCTTTTTCCAGTGTGCTCTTTTAATATCCTATTTCATAGACTCCTGTTCTCTCTGTGTGCGTGAAAGCTTTCATTCCGCTGTAACATGACAATCGATTTTTCGAAACAATTTTAAACTGAGTTCTGCCCATTGTAGTCTCATACCCCCCTGAGTGGCATTCTTAAGGCCCCTCCTCAGCACCTATCCACAGAAAAAGGTAACAAAACCTGCCCTATTTTCTTACCATGTCTAGCTGCATGAGCAAAACCGTTTCATTTTATCAACAGTGAAAGGAGGATACAGTAAAAAAAAAAAAAAGTGAAACAGTTGAATATCACATTCTCTTCACAAATTCCCCCAGAAAGACACAGGTAAGTAGTAGAGCAGAAGGTCATGTGGAGGTTGATGGATTTTCCAACAGTGAACACAAACGACCCACACATCTAGCGCTTTCTGGCGTCCTGCAAGTAGCGCCGGCCTGAGCGGAGAAACCAGGGCGCACGCCTGGCAGTGGAAACCTGCCCAGAGGCAGGCGCGCTTTGTTCACAGCAATGTCCTCTGTCATGTGCCTCCTTGCCTCTTCGCTCTGCTCCTGGCTCTGTGGATGCGCCTCTCAGCATTGTTCTGAGTGGCGGCACATGTCTGCATTGAGCTGCTTTGACTGCATTTTGAGAGGGAGAACACAGAGGCAATGAGAGAATTCTTCAGTGTCAAATGTCGCCCAACAGCTCTGAAGCCTGTCCTCCTCCAGTAACCCAGGAATTGCCTCCATGTTATTTTTCTACCTACAAAACACATATATCAGTGAGGGAAATCTCCAGAAGGCTTGGAAAACTCCAGTATTATCTTGGATCGTCCCATCCTCTGGTTGTCGGTGTCCCAAATCCTGCTCATTGACACCTTAGACAGGGCACCCCTGTGCCCTGACCCTCGTCCAACCTGCTAAAGCAGGAATGGCAAGCGCCCTTTTTCTTTTTCACGGTCTTCGTCAGTGGATGAGCCACCACAGTCCAGGGAGCTCCTGGGAAGCTGCGTGTGTGGATGGAATAACTGTCACTCCTCAAACATGAAAACATACAAGTGTTCAAATATTCATAGCAGCAGAGTGAGGGACCAGTGTGTGCCAGATACTATGCCAGGAGATTTGCAATAATTTTGAAAAGTAACATCCAAATTTGAAAGAGAAAAAAACTTAGATTCAGATGGTACCACTCCACTACAGGGTGCTTGGCCAAGATTCAACACCTCCATTTTCTCACTCTGAAGTGTACACTCCGAAAAAACAGCTGAAAAAGAAAGTTTATGGTCAATATCTAGTGCACACTTATGTTCACTGATTGGTAAGCTGAATCATAAAATGGAGTTATAAAATCATCCTGTCACTCTCCTACAGATGTGCTAGACTCCAGCCTCGGTCCCCTACTGTTCCACCTGCAGCACCACCCATCACCTGTGTGTTTTCCTGGAAGTCTCCTCTCTCCCTCCCCCTAGGGCTGTCTCATCACTCCCTTCATCAGAGAGACTGTCCTGAGCTCCCAACAGATGTCACCCAGCCACTGCCCATCACAGGGAACCATTGTAGCACCCATGTTAATTAGCTTTTAAAGATAGTCCTCACCATCTGCTGGACCATGCTAAGCTCTTTGCCTTTCCCTTGCTCTGCCTCTCGTCCTAAGATATCAGCCCCGTGAGCCCAGCGTGTTGCAGACGGGAGCCCACAGAACAGCGGCCGGTACAGAGCAGGGACTCGAAAACAGAGTTTGCCCAGTGATGGAAAACAAGAAAGGGAAGCAAGGAGAGGTGGAGGAAAGAAAAACAATTTGTTCAGATACTTCCAATTTCTCAGTTCCAGTATGGGAACAAGGCATTGGACATAGAGAGATGGTTCTTAAGTGTGTGTGTGCAGGCATGATATGTCCATGTCATGCGTTAGTCAGAGGTGCAGATTCCCAGAGCATCTGTGATGGCCTCATGTGGAGGTCCAACAGCTCTCTCTCATGCGCAGTTTGATTCAAGAAGCGAGGTAGTGCTTGCCGGACGGAAAACATATGTAGGGTGTGGTCGTAGCAATTGAGGTGGTTTTACTTGCATGAAATATTGTCATTAACTTTTATTGATTCCTCCAATGTAGAAATTCAATTTCCCGGGAGGAAAACTTGAGGTGATTTCTGTATGGTTGCTGTATTATTGCTGTAATATATCAACAAGTCATCATAGGCTGTCACTGCCTGTCCATGACAGACTCATTTGTTTAATAATGTGGCAATATGTTGTATTAATAGGATAAATATTTCTCTCTCTTTGCAGATGATTCAACAGAGGCAACAGAGAGCTAAAATAAATTACTCAGTAGCCCTTTCAGTATGAATGATTTGAAAGTCCAATCTTCCTCATTATTAGGCAATGTCCCAAGGCTATAAGCTGACAGTTTTCATTGCAAATAGTAAGATGGTATAAACATAGCACATAACAACACATTGAGGAAATTTGAAAAATCTCACACATTTTTCATACAGAATTATGTTAGATACATTGAGATCACTGGTGTGTATGAAAACATAAGATTCTTGCCATTCATATATTTTCTTTACCTATAGTGTGATGTTGTAAATATTAATGATATTACCTGTATATACCAAACTTGGGTTTCTATTTCTTTTCAAATAGCACATCACTCCAGGTATTAAACGGTAGTTTTGTGTCCATTGCGATCTTGATTTGTGCAGTTGGAAGGCATAAGTTGTTAAAACTTGGAGTGCCGGACATATATTTTTCTGATGTCATATAAAAACTAGAGTAAAACGGAAAAATACAGACACTGATACTAATGACAAGATGTTGAGTACTCCTAAGTAGGGACTGAGAAAGGAGAAAAAAATAATAAACATGGTCATAAGACGCTACTGTTTTGCCTCAGTTGAACTTTCTGAATTTAGCCTTCAGGAAAAGAGCAAAATCAAAGAAAATAAGATACATCATTAAGACAAGAAACACATTATTGGAGAGGCTGCCATCTAACAGAGGTTGTGTTCTGAGTGACGGCACAGGACTTCAGACCCTGAGAAGAAACTACTGTGTTCAGCACGCACCCCTGCTATTTGAACGGAGTGAGTCACCATGCATCTCATTTCAGCGTAAGAGCTAACTTTTCACTCCTACATCACTCCAGCCTAGGAAGTACAAAAGTCATATCCCATTTTTTACAAACACGGAAATAATCTTAGAACATTTTTTCTGGTTATTTTATCAGATAGGCTCTGAATTTCAGAAGTGGGCATGATTTGCCCTGAAACCCTTGCCCTTTGCTTCCCCCTCACCTGGTCCCAGTGCCCCCCAGCCCACCTGTCCTGCTACCCGAAAAGCAATATTCTTTGGCGATCGAGTGCAAAGCTCTGCATCTGTTCTGTTAGGAGTTCAGTCCTGACCCTGGCCAGCGTGTCTGGGCAACCGACTCTGTCTCAGGTTTCCTCTCTAGCAGGCGGAACAATGACAGCACTTGTTTTTTGAGGATCAAATGCACTAACACATCTAAATATTTTTTAATGGTGTTCACCACAAGTTTCACATTGTTGTTGCATGTATTTTTCAAACTGCGGGCATGCGCATTTTAGGAAGTCTGTTTCTTAATGTAAACAGGTGTTTGCTGTTTAGCAACTAATGAGTTTAATTAGGTTTTTCAAATTTCACACAACCAGCTGAGCAGCTTTGGTTACCTTTTAAGAGATAAACTACAGTATATGCCTTCAAAGTAACTGAAACAAATAAGGATACTAAAGTTAAAAAGAAAAAAAAAAAACCCTGGGTGCTCAATGATTCTTCTGAACTCCCATGGAAATAATAAATATGGATAATCAAAAAACTATTTTAAATATTCTCCAGGTAGGAGCCAGATCATGCAGGCATTTAAAATTAAAACAAACATCTTCAATTATACTCACATTCAAAGCAAAAGAAAAAAAGAAAGAAAGAAGCACCATATTGAGTCCCAATGCAGCAAACCCAGCATGTGCTGCAGAGCTAAATGACTAATGCAACTTTCACACCGCGTCCACGTGAACTTGAAGGTGCAGAAAATACGAATATGGCAAGAGGCAGTCTGGAACTGTCAGGGCCAAGTCAGTAATTAAGAAGGTACTCCACCACTTCCTACTCAGAGAGCAAACAAAATATATTGAAAAACACTGACTAGTTTGCAGAAGTGCCATGCATGATATGTAGGCATAGGAGGGCTGGCATTTTTGATGAGGCATTTCCCCAGATGGAGGACATGGAAATATGCCCACCACCCCCATGCTCACTTGGATTTAAAGCCCGGGAGAATCACTGAGTTGCTCAGGGTGGCACAGAAAAGCTGAATGCCATTTGATGTTAATGACCTGACAGCCATAAGCAAATTTTTCCACTAATTTCTGGAATCATTAATAAATTATTTTCATAGACGTTAGCTACCAAATTCTCTAAGGCCATGATTTCTCCATGATGTATCTGTTTTGTTCAGGCACATCTTCAAAAATAATGCACCCATAGTTTACACTAGAATACAGGCCCAAGGGGCCCAGATAGTCAATATAATAAATAGTTTTGTTTTTTTAATTTCCCACTGATTGTCCCTTTTTCCTCATTTTTCCTTTACTGCTAAAATCTCTTGCAGAAGATCAGCTCAGATGATGGACTAATTCCAAGTTCCAGAGAAAGCTAGACACTAGGCCATTTGTTCTAGAGTCTGTGAGAGCTCCTGAGCAGGAATGAATTAAAGGGGAGAGGAAATAGAGACGCCCGGTCATGATTCGGTACTAATGAGAGATCCTTGTTAGAGGTGCTACAAAAGCCGGAAGAAGGATCAAGGGAACAGGTCAAATCGAATGAAATATGGATGCTGATGCTGGGCGGAGCTTCTAAGGCCTAGACCTGGTTAGAGACAGGAGGAGGGGCAGCAAAGAACATGAAGGTGAACGTGACATGTCCACATTAGCAGACTGGCAATTCTCAGAAAGGCAGATCTTGACACTCAGAAAAGGCTGAGTCCAAATGTCTCAGCGTGTAACTTAGGATGGCCTTGGTGACTAGTCACAGAATACCTCATCGAGTATTCTGTAAGAACTTCAAGAAATGTGTTATCTAATGTATGGAAAAATTCAGAGGTAGGGCCACTGGATATGGTGAGGTAATGATGCCTCAAGAACTTAGTTCCTCTGCATTTAATTGTCCTGCCTTCGACATCCCTGCCCGTGATTTCAAGATGACTGCAGAAATGCTGGGTTGAGGTCACCCACTGCCAGCAGAAACAAGAGAGCACCTTTCAATCTAGGATTGCCAGCAAAGCTCGGAGCTCCAGGGAAGATACCCAGAGTCCTCTTCGTTTTCCAATCTGTACCTAAAGAATAAAGATCAGTCTCTGGGTTGTTCTTTCTTCCAATCCTTTGGAGAGCGAGAGTGGTCAGAGACCCTGCCCATATTTGAAGTAGAAATGCAAAGCCTTTTCTGAGATTGCACAGCCATCAGGATATCGAGATAGGACGTCCCAGTTAATTACATTAGACTTAACCTTTTGTTCTTGCATATGAGTCCTGCCGCACCTTTCAGTCAGTTGTGCTGGGGTTTCAGAGTCCAACGCCTGCATGGGCATTTGGTCCAAGCTGGGTCCAACACTACAGACGGCGAGAACCACTACAGAAAGGAGAACCACTCTTTCTGCAGTGGTTTCTAACTAGGGGAGAACACGTGTCCTTGTGAAAGAGGAGGAACTGGGTGGCACTTTGCAGAAACACTTGTAGGAATCAGTACGTTCTCTTTTTCCTTAAGATGGTTTGAACTGAATTTCTACCACTTGTACTTGAAAAAGTTACAAACTAATAAATATATTTATCCACCAACAGCAGTCTCCTCCATGGTGCTATAAATAATGTCTGTCTCGGCGTGCCACCAGAACCATGTCCTCGTGAGACTAACAGCTTCACATTTTGTCTCTCAGCAAACGCACTGCTGTTTGGATGTTGGTGTTGAAATCACTGGTGGGGGTTCACATTCTGCGCTCAGGTCCCAGATTTTACATTCCGCAGTAACCACACACCCATCGCAAAGCATCAGACCACCTGATGCCATAGAAAAATGTGACATTTTATAATGACAGGCTTTAAAAGATAAGCAGTGAGAAAATACCTCACTGACCAAAGTTTTACCCAGTTTCTGTGAATGAAGCATCCTTTGCTTCTGTATTTTTATCTGTTTTCCTCTGTAATGCCAGCTGGAAGAAGAACGAAATATAAAAAATAAAGACTGCTACATTTTCAACAGGACGAGGAGGCAGTCACAGCCCAAATCACAAACTCCAAATAGAAACTTGAGTGAGAGAAGGGAAGGGACTAAGAAGTCCAGTGGGCAGTTACAGACCAGCCACAGGATGTGCAGTGCAGCCTGGGGAACACGGTCAGCACTAACTGTGATGACTATGTGCAGGGCCAGCTGGGTACCGGAAGTATCGAGGAAAACACTATGTAAGGTATACGAGTGTCCAACCGCTGAGCTGTATACCTAAAAGCAATACAAAATAAAGTCGAAAGTAAACTGTAAAAAATATATATATTGTGGTCAAAATGGCAGGTGACCAGAGACAGTGCAAACTTTCTGGAGTAGAGCAAAGGTACTTCCCATGAAAGCATGAGTGGATACAGATGTTCTCACGCAAGGCTGGTGAGCAGGAAACCTGAATGAGGGGCTACATAGACCATATCTTATTTCCAGGAAGCAGACAAGAAGGGAGTGAGTGCACACACTGCAGTCCTCTCAGCGAGAGCTAGTCAACGCCAGATGAAGATAAACTAATCACGGCCAAATGGGGCAGAGACACAGGGCTTTGAGTGACAGCACTGCAGACTCCCTGCTCGCGTCAGACACGCGACATGTGAGAAGGACCCGTGCGTTTAAATGCAAAGGATTTTGATTTCAAAATGGATAAAGAATTCTGAAAAGATAATGTCCTATTTTCTAAGCAAGGGCATGCTTCATCTATAGTAATTCCTCATGCAGGTAATATATAATCCTGTATGTGTTAAAGGTCAAATAAAAAATGGGAGAAAATGGGGAAAAAATCTGTATGTCTTTGTATATGTGTTTGAATAAAAAGCTGTTGAATAGTATAAAACTGTTAAATAAATGACCTCAGAATATATATCACTCCAAACCCACAAAAAATCGCTAAAGTGAAAAATCAGACAACAGTGAGAGTCGGGAAGGATCTGGAGAACTAGGTCTCTCTCCCTTCCTGCTGACAGGCATGGGTATTGGTATAACTATTTCAGACGGCTCTTTGCAGCATACCCTGCAATCCAACAATTTCATTTCTAGGTATACACTTCAAACATTGAAGTTCATGTGCACCCAAAAACACGTAACAGGTATGAAAAATTCCCATAGCAACACACTTCATAACGGTCAAAAAATAGTCCAATGCCCATTAGCAGTTGAACAAATGAATAAATTGTGATGTAGTCACACAGTAGAATATAATACAATAACGGGGAAAAAACAAGTGCAGCTACCCAGCAGGATGAGAATAACTCTCCCAATTATAAGCTGAGGAAAGACACAACAGAGTGGACAGTGTGTGACATCCTTACATGGTGTCTCAAACCCCGGTTTTAGAAGTCAGGTGAGTGAGGAGGGACTTTGGTGCGTTAGGAATTTGCCGTTGAATGATCTCGACCCCGGTTTCCTGGGTCCTACGTGGTTAGGGTTCATGCTCATTTGTTTCGAATACTTTAATAAAACATTGTTTCCCACAAAGACCTTGCTAAGTGGGCTTGTAATCGCTAGCCTAAGGTAAAGAACAGAATGTATTACTAAATGCATGGCCATGGTTCAAGATGCAGACATCCTTTCCACAGAAGTCCAGTCATTGATACCTGCAGGTATGGAAATTCAGGCTACTTTCACATTGCTCGCAAAACTGAATTCAAATGTGATTGTTAAAAATAGACATGCCTCTTTTCGATTGATGTTACACCATCAGTAAACAACTGCTTTTATTAAAAAATATATAAACCTAAAATTCCCTTTCACTTTTCTTTGTGTCTATGAAAAATTTTATTTACCAAAGAACTTCGTTTTCTGTGTTTTTGAAAATAGACAAAAATGTAGACAACTGTACTTGAACAACAATAAAAAATGTGAAAAAATAGGCAAAAATCGTTTGGCTGTTAGAATCAGGGTCATGGCTGTCCCGTGGGGAGCATGAGGAGGCTTCCAGAATGCTGGCTTTGGACTTGTTTTCATCGTCCACACACTGCTGCCATTGGTGTATTCACATTTATAAAATCAATTCTCTTTAGATATATGAGTTGCCCATTTTGCATCTATGTTATAATTCAATAAATGTTTATATTTTTAAACAGAATGGAAAAACAAGCAGGTAGATGAAATAAGTGGAGGATATAAAGTATGTTGCTATTTTCTATATCTCTGCACTAAATGACTTTAAAATAGCATATCTTATTTTATAAATTAAAAAGCTTAATAAAGTTAGATTTAAATTGGTTAAAAAAGTATCCTATGGCATCCAGGGGAAAAATCTTGCAAGAGAGAATCATGTGAATAACATTCAACTAGGGCATGTTAGCATGCTAAAAATGAGTAAAATAATATTTATAAAGTCCTCATGAAAAAAGAAGCATGACTCAGGACTGCTGATAATCAGTCAAGTTGACATTTTAGCATAAAGGAAATAAATTCATGAATATGCAATAAATCAAGGCAGAGTCCAAGAGCCTGTCTGAAAAGTTTGATTATGAGCTGTAAGGGGAAAAGAAAAACAAAGATGAGTCAAAATTAGGACCTCGGTGACAGAGAAGCCACAGCCAGAAGACACTGGTGGTGGAAAAAAACAGTAAATCCACTTAGATTCAGACCTAAGATTTGAAGAAAATGGAAAAATTAGTTGTAAAATTGAACGTTAATGTTAGGCCCATAGAGTGAAGGGAGCCCAGCTAAATCAGATGGAGTGAAAGGAGGGCGTGGGAGGCACACGGCCCGACCACCTTCGTGGTCTCCACGTAAAGCTCGTGCATGGCACCTGCCGCGGACAGTGAAACAGGAGTTGAAGTGACTCATGTGACCTTTAGGCAGCAGCTGTAGCGCACTGGATACAACTCACCAGATCCCTTACTCTGTGTCTGCTAGGAGCCATTGCGCCAAGAGGTACATAAGATGTCTGTTTTTGTTCTTTCCCCAGAGTCTTAGGAGTGCTTTCTGGGACCAAATTCCTAGGAACACTCCCCGCTTTGGTTGTTTAGTCACCGTGCCCAGCCCATGTCTTCCAGGGCCATGTACACATATAACTCACACGGTAGCCCTGCTTGGGAGGTGTCCAGGGCCCTAAGGTGTGTCCCCAGTCGTTTGCCTTCTCCTGAGTGTCTGATGCCCTATCCCGGCTGTGTCCCATCTTTACCAGGAGGTATTAAGGGACGGAGGCGCAGTGCCAGATGGGGAGCACAGTCCTCCCAAACCCCAAAGGCCCTGCAAAGCCTCGTACCTCTTTCTCGTTTGGGGGTTAGGTAAGCTTGCACCCTCCCAATCATAGCTTCTGGAAAACACGCATCTTACCAACCACATGACTCTCGAAACTGCCTGGCTCAGTGGGGCCCAGGCCTGGAATTTTCTGTGGGTTCACCATCTACCTGCTCGCTCACAGATGTTCCGGCAAAGCCCGCAGGGACCTGTGATGGAGGCAGGTGCTCACACGCCAACAGGATGTCCCCCAGGTGATGGGCCCGTTCTACTGACGTGGGGAAGGAGGACAGGTCTGGGCTACCACCCGTGACAGACTGTGGGCTGTGCCGGTGGCCTTGGGGAAGCACTTGGCAGGTCCCTTATTGTCCCTCCCACGTGAAGGCAGATTGAGCTTGGTTACCAGAAGCCTGCACTTGTCAGAGTCTTTCCACGAAAGTCCTTGAAGATGAAGCACTTTCGCAGGACACTTGTTAATAACTGTGTTAATAATATATTAATAATTTAGTATCATAACATTTAATAAATAATAAAATCATATAGTTATACAAAATAACCTAAAGAAAGTTTTAGTATCACTTCTTATTTGACAATGCTTCCCATGTAATTTAACATATCAAATAAGCCTAATTAATTTAATATCTCTAATAAAAAAGAGAGTACACCTTTTGAGATGTTCCAGGGACTCTCCTAAAAATCCCAGAATCAGTTCAAGGATTAGTTCAACAAGACTTATTTAAAATTTAATTCTGGGGAAGTTTGTAGTAAATGTCAAAAGGTATAAAACACTAGATTAAAAAGGTTCATAGGTCATGGTGAGATAATACTTAGTTACTCATTGAACCAAAGTCACTATTAAAGAAATCAACAGCAAATCCAGGGTGTTATATAGTTGTAAAAAAAAAAAAATTAGCCCGTGTAATGGAGAAGAATCAGTTTCCTTAAACAATCTAAGCCCCAATAAAGAAAATGGGAAGTACAGGAAATCATTTTCATGAAACACAGAATACAGATTACGTAAAATGTAAATAAACCTTTCACAATCTTATCAAAAACGGACCAAGTATCCCAGAAAACTCTGTCCTATCAGCAAATGAGAGAAAATTAAGTTTCAGTTTTACCTAAATATGCTATTAATATTAAAGCTAATTTTAAACCAACTGAAGAGAACTTTTTCACGAAGTAACTTTTTCAGGCAGTATCCTTCGGAGGCAGAAAAACATCACTAGTGCACGACGTAATCTCCACTGAGATGCATAAACCTGCAGACACGAAAAGGACACCTCAGCTTTGGTCCCAGACTTCGGCCATGAGTCAGATGCCCGTTCCCGTGGCCAAAGCTTTCCCCTAATATTTGTGGAGAAAACTTTTAACATTTGTATATTTGCCCTTGACAATCTTATGCAGGATTTGGACCAGATTTGGGGCAAGGTAGCTTCTAGATAGCAGGATGTATTTTTAAAAGCCTCTTACCCACTCCCTACCCCCACCTTATTTTTCCTTCAGTCTCTGGGGACAAAGTCTTAAGTGTCTCCTACGGTGTTTACACATGTCAAAGAGATGCAAAGATTCACCGCTTCCAGGGGCAGAGAAGAAGGAGGCATATTATCCCCTAGGAGTTCAGGTGTTCATGTCTCTGTTATCAGAAGTCTAGGCTGATTGCTATTTAAAATTTTCCATTGTTTTAGGGGTGGGATGGCATGGGGCGCTTGTTAATCTCATTGGCCAACTCGAAGAGTTTTCTCTGTTCAGAACAAAAACTGAGGCCAAAGTGTGGGAGTAACGCACGTTTAGAGTCAGAACGGGGTTGGGGGAGGGGTGGGGAGCCAAGGGTTGACACACCAGCCATAAAACCAGGCAACGTGGGTTCGACACTTAAGTAGGTCACTCAGTCACTTGTGTGAAAAGGGAAAGATAGAACCAGCTTGCAAGTTTAGGGGGGAATTAGTGTAGATAATGCATTTGATACAGCACCTGGCACATAAAAGTTAATCATCAATCAGCCACAGCTGCTAGGTCAGGGGCAGTGTGAAGCAATCTCAGCACCGAGGCAAACAAGGGACTTTGCTCACAGAGTCTGAATAGAGGCTTGAAACTCTCAGAAACGTACAGCTAGGTTGTGTGGGGGCCCTGGGATGGATGTGTGGGGACCAGGGAAAGAGGGCCTGCAGGTATAAGGTAGGGAGGGGTTAGTCCTCTGCAGAGGCCCCTCGAGTTCTCCAAAGGTGCTCCGGCAGTACTGAGGAAGTTCCAAGGAGATGGCAGGGTTTTTTCTTCTTTTCCTTTAAGAGGTTGAATTACTTGAAGACCCTGCAATCTAGTTGTACAAAAGCACCTAATAAAATAAGTGCAATAAATACGAATGGAGGCCCTTGTGTCCTCATTTCCTCCCAAATAGAATTAAAGAAAATGCAGACATTGTTCTTTTCTTTCTTAAGAATGATTGAATTAGGCTATGCCAGCAGAGCCGCGGTGCCCCTTGGGAAGAAAGGAAGGCAGTCACCTCCTGGGAAGAAGGAAGGGGAACCCTACAATGGTAGGGCTTCTCCACATAGGTGAGGACAGACACGGGTAGACCTTCACCTTAGTCCGTGCTTATGTTGGGTACCCTGTAAGTGGTTTTTCACGTGACCTAGGAGGAAAGACGACAGTGCCCTAGGTTCTGTCTTGATCAGATGTGGAAGAACTGGATTTTTAATGGAATTAATTTAAATTTAAACAAGAGTAAGTTTGTTTGTGGCCACCATTACAAATAAGGGTTCAGAAGCCAGAGCTGCCAACGGCCTACCAAAAACAAAGACTGCCATTCAGTGATTAGTTTCAGGAAACAGTAAGGATACAAAGCGCTGTCCTATAAAAAGACGTCTTTGGGACGACATAAGGGTCCTTACGGTGTTCTAGGTGTCACAGTATAGAGAGACCTTCATTGTTGCCTGTCCCTTTTTATACTGCACTGTACTCAAGAAAGATCCAGCTTCTTTGGATGGGACATGCAATTTTGATGGACTGTCTAAAGGGAACACAGACTGAGAACAAAAATTAGGACTGAAAGCAAATATCAAAAAAGAAACTTAAAATTAGAAATGAATTATTGCTAATCACAGAGTTAAAACATTTACAAACACTGTAGACATTATGATAACCAGAAATAACCTAATCTGTGTATTAACTGTCTCACACACTATGATGCCTTTAATTTATATTTTTGGCTGCATACTCCGTGGATTATCTCTGCACATGACACAGTTTTCTAATATTTCCTGTATGGAGAACATAGAAAAGTAATTCAGTCTTTTCTTTTGCGTGTGTGATTTCAATCTGTCACTTGTTATCGGAGTGCTAGGAAGGTTCATAACTCATGGTTTGTACCGTCCTATATATTCTTAGGGTTGTTGGCAACTTTTGGAAAAACTCTGTGAAATTTTCCTGACATAATGAAGTACCAGACTTCAGGGCATTAGAAGAGCCTTTGAGCTGCGATCAATATTTTTAAACACTCTTTGGGCTGAGGTCCTACGAACTAGTTTGCCCTCAATGTCATTGTAGAGACATTAAATGTTACGGTATCGTCACCGACGTCAATGCAGCCTGCAGGCGGGGCAGAGCGGACTTCCGTCCTTACCAGGGGCCCAGGAGAATGGAATCATCTACTTAAGTTGCTACGTGTGTGATGATCGTTCCACACTCTTACACACTTCTTTCCTCTTCGATGCCCGTCCAGCTCTGGGCCAGGCACTGCCGAGCACAATCACACGTGTGTGCTATGTCTTCAGCCTGCACCTTGGTGTCACGGTGCCCCCTGGTTGGCGGGCACAGGGCTGACAGGCATATAGCTAGGAGCCAGCCTTACACTTGGAGGGCCACCGTTACCAAGTTACTGACAGTCATGATTGCAGAATATCCCTGAGCAATGGCAAGCTAAGTGAATTCTCTCCTAGAGTTCTGGGTTGAGTCCCCCACCTGCCCGGGGCTGTCTGATGTCAGCAGACTGGTGGAAGCATGATGGAGGGGGAGTTTACGCTCCAGCAGTTAAGGCATCTTTTCAACTTTTACAAGAACATCATACCCATGAAGAAACATCACTGGGGGCACTTTTTGGTCCTTGACTGGGTCTGTTCAAATGAGAACTCCCGAGGCTACATTTCATCAGCTCCAACTCTTTCCTCAGTTTTGCCTTTGTCTTTCCATTTAGCTTCCAGCCATTGGTGAGTCAGGAATTCCTTCAGGAATCTGCTCACTTGCTACATACTCTTCCAAGGCCTTTCCTGCCCCTCCACTCCAATGCAACTGCTGCAGCCACTCCAACACGACACTGAGCTTCCTACAGTCCTTGTCCTTGATTAGATCCATCTAGATTACATATCGACTATAAAATGATGTGCAGTTTTTTTAAATCTGAGATTCAAACCACTCCTCGTTCAAAACCCTCTTACTTCTTCCGCAATGTCCCCGTGCAACACCAGTGCTCCGGTGTTTGGTTCATTCTAGAACATTCTGCATTTTCCTCTATACCTCAGAGTCTTTGCTCAGGTGCACACTTCGCTTACACTATAATTTAATGATGAAATATTCACAAGATCATCCCAAATCAAGTCTTTGGAGGAAGTGACCTCTTGCTCCACACACCTCCAGTGTCCGTGGATTGCTCCAAACAGCCATTTGCCGCTTACTGTAGATGTCACTAACTTCTAATTTTAAAAATGTGAAATGCTAATTTTTTTAAACTTTGAGTAATATAGCAGTCCAAACTGGAATCTACTCAGATGCCCACTCACGGGCACAAAGATAAATAAAATGTGGCATATTCAAGTAATGGACACAGCTATAAAAATTAATAATCTCAGTAACTATGCACAAGAGTGTGGCTGAATGATCTAAACAAAATTTTTGGTGGAAGCATCTAAACACAAAAGAATTAATCTACTATTTGATTTGTATAAAGTACCAAAACTGGCCAACCAATCCCATGGTCTTTGAGATCAGGCCAGAGGGCACCTGTGTTGGGGGCTGGGCGGGGGCCTGGTGGAATGGGGGATTGGGGGTTCCTGCGAGGGGGTGCTGTTCAGTGTCTTCACCCTCTTAATATTCAGCAAGCGTTTGCTAAATATTTGCTATTCTCTTTTTGCATAGTCTCAATACAAAGTTTTAAAAAGCCAGCATTCCCATTTTGTGCTTTTTGAGTTACTAAATTCCCTTATACCTCGTGAGAGTGAACCTGTTGCTTGGCACACAGGAAGACTAGCTGCATAAATTGCTGGAAAAGCAGGTGCCCCAGATCAGCCAGCTTTGCATTCTTGGCAATGTTGACCCATGCCATCCGGGTCTCCACTGTGGGAGGGCTGTCCGTCCTCAGGTTCTGGAAAGGATTTTTGAAAGAGCTTCTGCACTTGATCTGCTGGGGTGGCTGTACTATGGGCCTGACAAGGGTTTGTGTAAGCGGAGGGTCTCTGAACCCAGAGGGCATCGGGAGTTACTGCTCTGCCCACTCCCAGAACCCGGGCAGCTTCTAGCAGAGAACTTGCCTGGTTTATAAAAATAAACAAGAGCTGCTGGCCACAGCACTGGCATGCAGTGGGCGCGCCGTGAGACTGTCTGCAAACTCTGAGCTGCTGGGACTTGTGGTGGATTTTTTTCCCCTAACTTTGCAAATGTTTCTGATGGGAGGGGCATTTGGTCATGTCTTTGTTGCCTGACCTACGTTTCAACTTCCTTCTGGAGCAAGTACTTTCCTGCACTAATCACAACTTTTCTTCACAGAGGAGAACCCCAGAGAGTGTGAGCATTGTCAGCCACTAAATGTACCCCTAAAAGATCCCTCAAAATGAGATTCCCAGCAAAGATCCTGTGGCTTATGTTATGGACATGTTGCATAGCTCAAGGTAAGAGTGAAAAATGAAAGCTTTGTTTTTTTTTCCTCTAACACTATTATCAGGTATTTGCTACCATGCTTTTCACAGTCGTAATAAAAATGTGGTCTAGAAAATGTGAATTTTTTTACTGTTCTGTAACTCAGCATTTGAGTGGTTTTGATGGCGTGAAGTTTAAATACTATACAAAGCTTATTTGAATGCCATTCTGATTGTTTTTCATAATTCTATGTGACATAAGATTCCAGAAAATATTTTTAAATATTTTTGAACATGATAATATGTATAATCATTTCCCTTGTAATTGCCATAAAATATAATTTACTTTTTTGCTTAGAATTTTTCCTAAAATGGCTTTATGTCAGAGTATTTAGCTGTATGTGAACGTTTACAGAACCTGAACCTAAATTAGATAATAAAATCCTTCAAATCATATAATGATTGGATTTATTTCAGGAATAGATATTAACTCTTTCTCAAGACATATTCATTTCTCATTAAGAACTGATACTGTCATGGCCTTAAAAGGCTTGTAGATGTGTATTACTTGAATCATTAGAGTGAAAACATTATATAAGTTTGAAAAAAATAAAAATGTAATCTCTGTGATAGAGATCATTGAATTTTTTTTCCCTGTGATTGTATGCAAGATAAAGTCCTGAAAGGATGCTCTTTAGGTGAATGTGAGTGCCGGCACTTTTTTTCTGGCAGCAGTGGGACAGTTTCTGGATTCATAATTAAATGTAATTCTATCACCATTTCTCAATAGATTCATAAGTTTCTTCTCGCAGGCAATTTGCTTTCCTAGTTCTTGATAGTTAATTGCGTGATAGGTAGAGGATTGATATTTTAAAATTAAATGAGTTACTTATCATTCATAAGTTCTCAAAACTCTTCACTGAGGCAACAGAGTTTGAGTGGAATGCTCCCTGGTGCCAGCCTCTAACTACTGAGGGATATTGTCAGCAAAGAACACAAAAGCCTCTGTCCCAAGGGTCTTTCACTAGAAAATAAAGGCACATATCTTTTTTTTACTTATATTCTTTAGTAATTTATTTAAGTTTATTCCAACGTGTTTAATACTTTTTGAAAAATGGAGCTTGTTTTAGTTATACATTCTAATATACTATTGTGTGACTTTTAGCTTGTAAACTTTATAGCAGTTATTTTTTAAATTAGATATACAGTATTTCCTTGCACATATCAATATGACAATAGTGTTTAAAAGTAAAATATTACTTATTGACAAATAGTTCAGAACAATGTCAGTGTTACTAATCATAGAAAACTTTTTCTTTACACGTGTTCTGTCTTCTTTTAGTAGGAATACTTTTAGGGTTGTGCCATTTACTTGTTGTTTGTTGAGGTTTTGTGGAGACATCTTTTGTCACGTAGAGATTTGTTTTATTTCTAGCTCATGTTTCAAACTCAAGAATCGTGCCAAGTTTAATAAACTGTTTAAGTGATTACAAAGTGCAATTTGAAGTATCAGGACGTGATTCGACAAAGTATTAGTGATAAAAATTAAAGGAGTTTAAATTCTTTGCTGATGTCATCAATTTCAGATGACATGTTCCATTAATATGTGTTTAAGTGTGTGACATCAGTTTCTGCTGGTGAGCTGGTCCCTATATATGTCACAGTGAGAATGACTATGGATCTGGCTAATTCCTAACAGGTCAAGTGCAGTTGTGATGTTTAAACAACACTCAAGTTAGTGGCATGGCTTTGACAAATGCACCCATAATGCACCAGCTAGTAGAGGGAAATGGTGTGAATTTTACGTGACTACAGAACGACCATTTTATTCCTTGCTTGCAAAATAGTTCTGAAACTAAATTAGTTTGCTGTGAATTATTACAAGTGGATAACTTTTCTGCAACAATTTCGGTGGGGGGGGAGTAGAAATGGATAGGGAGCAGCGTGACAACCAGACTAAGCAACTCTGGAAGATGGGCTATTTCCAGGTAGTCTAGACCCAATGGGTGCAGTGGACCAGGACATTGTTTGAGACGAGGTGGGGGACATGCCAAAGCAAGCTTTGTTATTTTAAGGGTAGGCATGTCCTGGAAATGCATCTGCTCCTCACGTGCTTGCAGAAAATGGTAAACTAGAACTGAATGGTTTCAGTATTGCTAAAATTATTCTCAGCTAGAAGCAAGTTCCCAAGTAGAAATTGAAGCCCAGGATGTTAGAGATTCTTCATTATCAGCCTTTGATCATCAGGGCTGGAGCCAGAGTCTAAGTTAATCCATGTTTATTTGGTCAAACCCTGATCGTCCCACTGCCTTTACCACTTTCCCTTCTTTCCAGCACAGCCTCCTCCTCCTCACCCCACACCCCTCCCCCACCTGCCCGGCTGTGATGTTCTGCCAACCAGTCCATCCTGCGTTCTCTTCACTTATGTGCACTTGACCCATTTCCTAACAACTGCAACTGGTCTCAGAACATAGTGCATGAAAAGGACATGATGTGATGAGGAAAAAATTGTTACATTTTAGCTTAAAATGATAAGGAAACATAAAAATGGCTCAGAGAAAGTAATGAAACAAAAAACCCCACAAAAAATAATAAAGGGAAAGGAGAAGAAAAGATTTGACAGGGTACTTTTATTCGTTTGGACATTTTAATGGAGAGAGCCAAATTTCTCATAAACCTTGTTAACTAGAAATATAATAGATTGAAAGGAGATTATAAAAATGTTCCTTCAAAGGTTCCCAAAGGTATTTTTAAGCGAAATTGATTTATGACTTTAGAAAGTGCAACATAAATTCCAACTTAGGGCAGGTGGACGGGACTGGACAGTGAGTTATAAATGTTACAGTTTTTTGAGTCCATGCAACTATGTTTTCCATGCTGTGACCTCCCCTATCATCTTTTACATTTGCTTCCATCTACGATGCCCTTCCACAGGTTGTCCACAACCTACAGCTACAACGCAAAGGTTCCGAGCTCGTTTCATACTCATTCATTCATTCGTTCATTCAACAATCGTTTCCGGATTAACTGCTAAGTAACTGTGCTCCCCGACTGACTAGCACTTTCCAAAAGATGGTCGCTTAGTGGGGAAAACGAAAGGAATGATTATTGCATTTAATCAACGTGTCGTACTTTATCATACAAAGTGTTGTGATGGAGGTGAACAAAGGGGGCTACAGCGAAGGCCGACAACCGGAACCGGAAGGAGGGAGCGGAGGGAGGCCGCGTGTGGGAGCTGGTTGGCAAGGGGCGCAGCAGGGAGAGCAGAGTGTGTCAGGGCTGCATAGGAAACTGTCGTGCTGTTTCACGATCAACGTTTTTAAAAGAAATCGTATAGTCATCTGTTTAAATTTGTAAGATATAAATTCATTTCTTCCAATGCTTATTAAATGCTGCATAGTCTTTCTCTGCTTTTCCTAGAGTTTATTTAAAAAACTTCATTGTAAGTGATATTTTATTTACATGAGTACTTATTTATATTACTTCCCAAATTACTTTTAATGATTCTGTTATTTGTAAAATAACCCAAATATCTCTTATTTTGAAAAGTGAGTTGGGTCATGTCATATATATGCATATATAAGTAATATGCATATATACAAATGAGAAGATAGGAAGGAAATTTAATATAAAATACCTATTTTTGCCATTTCCACTTTATCTGTTTTTAAATTTTTAGTTTTACTTTATAATATATTTTAATATTTACTAAGTTTAGAATTAGGCTATTTAAAAAGTAGAATCTGCCATTTTTTCCCAAAATAATTTTAGAAAATTAGATTAATTGAACAAAGAGACCCACTTTGGTTTACCAAAGCAATGTGGTACAAATTTGATTAGGTTTTCTCAAGTGTATAACTTTATAATGATTTATTTAATTTGATTAAGGATATTTTTCAAACAATAGTTTATATATATACATATAGACATTGAAAACAAGTAATTACCTCTGTGTTTGCATGTCAATAATACCTCTTTAAAATTTGAAAGTAGAAAATTAGGCAAATACTGATTATTAAAACATCATGTATTTGTTTCTTAACTTTGACCAAAATTTTATATTATTTATAAAAATAATAATATTAAAAATATAAAAATTGTATTTATATTTTATATTTCAAATTAAAGTAAAATGAATTCTATTCTAGCCTAATAGCCAAATCTATTCACACTCTTTATTTATAGACTGAATAATTTTAAACTAGAAAGTCAGACCAACTAAATAAACAGTTTACCCAGGTAGTGTTTTCAAAGAAAGAAATGAATTAGCATTTAATGGACTGTGTAAACACAAGATGAAGTACTCATTGTTTAAATCCAAGTAAATACTTGGACCAAAGAAAGCTTAGTTTACTCATTAACTTAGAACTTGAGAAATGTGATGGCTCTTCAAAAAATAATAATAATAGCTTTCAGATTAATCCTACCTCAAAAAATGCTTCTGTGCTTTTGAAAATAGTTTCCTTTCATTTAATTCAAGTGAATGTGATTAGTGTGCATAGGTGCCAATAACTCTTTTTCTAATTGAAACTCTCTGAGAATGAGAGCTTGAACAGCTAGCTATTTGTCAATGTAGGCAAATAAAAGTCGTGTCATAAGATAGGTGTAATTATCGTTATAACACAATTTAGTGAATCATTCCTGTAAATATTTTGGTATGACATGAGTTGATAATACTCAAAGTACTGAAGAGTAGACCAGAAGCAGACACGAGGTACATTTGATATTAGAAGAGCTGAATATTAGTGAAAATCCCTCCATTATAAAAAACAGGGCAGAAGGGTCCTTATCCTCAGGGAACCCAGGTGTGCATGGGAGAACAGGTGGAATTCTAGTAAACATAGAAATAAGTATGAATCATGAGCTACGTTGTGAAGGAAATCACATTTAAAGACAGCCGGAAGGAAGGATGAGACAAAGCCAACCATCACAAGTCTGGTGACAATGTTCCACCATCAAGGTGACAGATGAGGGTCATCAGCGCCGAGACCGTGGAGAGATCACAGTCGGAGCAGAGGTGACATATCTTTTCTTACAGGGTCAAGAGATGCCATTTAAAGTTCCTGAAAGAAGCACAGAGCTTCAAGTACTATTGGAAGTGAAAGCAGTAATGAACTTGGGAGCTCTGGATGGACAGGGAACAGGAGTCAATGTTGACTCTAGAACACAGAGTAAACACTGAAAAAAAAGCTTCCATAATCTTATGGAAGACATGTGTCTTTGTCTTCTGTCGCTGGTTGTTAAAAACAATGAACTAAATTCTAAAAGCCAAGAATTAGAGGTATAAGTCTGGGCATAACCAGAAGGAAAACGCGTCGCCTAGGGCCAGCAAGTGGGCTGAATGGTTCAGTGGCTGGGTTCCTCTTTCGGTAAAATCACTGTATTAGTAACGATAATTTAAGTCAAATAAATTAAGTGATAAAAAATTGTATTACCTTTTCCTTGCATTATCTTAGGAAGAGAATGGGAGCCAAGTTTATCAAAATCTTACTATATTTGTGGAAAATTGTTCCCTACTCACAATATTGGCATCTACATTTGAAATTTAACTTATTTATTTTACTAATAATCTGAATGCCATGAAGTGGGCCTGAACATTGAAAGTGAAAAACATTCTAATGAGCCTGTAATTAAACAGAACATTTTCATCTAAAAACAAACAGGAACATTAAAGTTGTAAAAAATAAAAGAAAAACTTGCTTTGGCAGGCTAGAGGGGGCAGGCTGTGTGTGTGGTTTTATGGCAGGGTATGACCACCATCTAGTGGCAGAAAGTATATTTACTTAACTTGTAAAAATCAAAACTGTGCTGTGGAATCATTTATTACAAAGTTCCCTGACATAAATGTGCTAAAAACATGCAAAAACTTCACAGGAAAATTAGTGCCTACAGAATCCTACACAAATAGTATTTATTGCATAAAAATGGAGCTTCACATGGAGCTTTCTATTCTATGAAATGTTGCAAAATGTTTTAATGATGCACATGTTCTGTGATGAGACCCAGCTCAGTGGATTGTATTTCTCCCTTGCCCTTTAAAAAAAAAAAATTCCAGAATAGAAAGTTAAACTGTGGTTTTAAAACCAAGTCAGGAAAGGAGTTTAGGAATGAAAAATATACCAGTAAATATGTGTGCTGATAACTGTGTGTCTTTATATGTGCCATTTTTTAAAGTGATGTGTTGGGGGTTTACTAATGTAATCATTCTAACACCAGGGGTAGTTATACATAAATTAAGTGGTAGGAAATATTAAAAATATGAGTAATAATTGCAATGGGCATGAGCTTCTTTGTTAATTTTCTGTGTCTCTTTATATGTCATTTAGTTAATTAATTTTTGCAAAATAAGGATCATGCTGTACATGCAGGTTCTGTTAACTCAACGTTCATTATAAAATGTAATGCGTGAGTAAATACAGTATAATCACACTGAAGTAGAAATAAGTATAGTCATCCTGTAAAGAAGTAGAATGTTCACCATCACCTGTGGGTTTCTTTTAGATTAATACCCCTGCCTTCCTCCTGGAAGAAATTGTTATCTTACTATTTATGGTAATTACACTTTTGCTCTTCTGTAATAGTTTCAGAACCTATGTACTCCTTCCTGACATATATGTCTGTTCTTGAATTTTATGGAGATTAAATAACCCTATATTAGTTGCTGTACCTTTCTGTCTTCTCATGTGATTATTATTTTTTTCTTTTCACGTCATTTTGTAGTACCGGTATATAATTCCATTGCACGTATATGCCGCACATTTTTATGCATTCGACTGTTGATGGACTTGGGAGCTGTCTCCATTTTTGATTGTTAAGAAAATCACATGAGCCCTGGCTGGCGTAGCTCAGTGGATTGAGCGCGGGCTGCGAACCAAAGCATCACAGGTTCGATTCCCAGTCAGGGCACATGCCTGGGTTGCAGGCCACCACCCTCAGCAACCACACATTGATGTTTCTCTCTCTCTTTCTCCCTCCCTTCCCTCTCTAAAAATAAATAAATAAAATGTTTAAAAAACTAAGTAATTTAAAAAAAGAAAATCACATGACTATGCGTTCCCAGGCTTGAAACCGGGTTCCCTGGCTGTAACCCTAGAAATGGAATCTCCGAGGGATAGCAGCTGCGCTCGGAGTCGCTGGGCGCTTTTGTGTGTCAGCGACTCTGGTTTTCCTCCCCGCCATCCATCCCTGGGGCTCCACGTTCTTTCCAAGCGGTTGGATTATTTTGAGACTTCTTAAATATTTACCAGTCATGTTAGTTTACTCGAGTTTATTACGGTTTTAATTTTCAGCGGGAGCAATTTTTCGTATGTTTATGGACCTCTTGGGTTTCTTCTCTTCGGTAAAATGCATGTTCAAGTCCTTTACTATTATTATCTTCTTTTATTTTTTTCAACTACCCTTGTCAGGTTTTAATAACTAGGTTATTTCTCCTTGTATGCTTTATAAAAGTAGTGGATGAACACAACCAATTCAGTTAATGGATGCTGGAGTTTTCTTTCTACTTTTTGGTTCTAGAACTCTTGAGGTGTTAGAATCTCTTTGAGTCAGTTTTAAGTCATTTTTTTTTCTAGGAGTTCATCTATTTCATCAGTATTCTATTAAAATGTTTTTTATGGTGAGATTTTTAGAGAGGGGGGAAGAGAAGGAGAAAGAGAGGGAGAGAAACATCAATGTATGGTCGCCTCTCACACACCCCCTACTGGGGACTTGGCCCACAATCCAGGCCTGTGCCCTGCCTGGGAATCAAACCTGTGTCCCTTTGGTTCACAGGCCAGCCCTCAATCCACTGAGCCACAGCAGCCAGGGCTGTTAAAATCTTTTTGATGTTTACAAGATTTCTAAAGGAATCTCTTTCTGATTCAACATCATGGTTATTGGTGCTTTCTTTCTTTTTTATATCATGATCAGTTTTGCCAGAATTTTATCACTCTTATCAAAATTGATGGCCCTGTTCCATCCTGTTCTATCTTATTTGAAACATTTCCATATATTTTTGTGTCATCTCACCATGCTTTATATTTTTAAAGAAAATTAATCTATCTGCATCTCTCTGACTGCTTAATAACTCACTTCCTTACTAAAGCAGACACATTGTCCTTTTTTTATTCAGTTTTTTCTTCACAACTTAGAGTAGTGCCCAGCAACTATTTTCCAACTGCAGTGCATCGACTAAAACAATATAGTAAAGTACCATTCTATTCCAGAACTATTCTTACAAATTTATGCAGATTCAATTTCTGTCAGCTTATATACATGTAAAATCTGGCTGGACCTATAACCATGTAGATATTTTAAAAGCAAAAATAACCTAAGCATAAATAATTACTTTTTTTAAATTTTTTTTATTTAAATGAATGTTCAAGTACAGTTTTCTCCCCCTTACTCCCAATAGCATAAATAATTGCTTTAAGCCCTCATTCTGCTTCCATCGTCTGCAGATTGTGTGATGCCTCCTCCAAAAAAAGAGAGGGAAATTCTACAGGGCTCCTGGTCTGAGCAGAGCTACAAAGAGGACACTAAGGCCACATACAAGTGTCGCCCTGGGTTCAGAACATACGGCGTCATTACAATGCAGTGCAAGGAAGGGCAGTGGGTGGACCTCAACCCAGCGAAAACATGCCAGAGTGAGTGATCCATGCTTTTTTATTATTTATTTATTTTATTATGTATTTTATTTTATTGTTGTTCAATTACAGTCGTCTGCACTTTCTCCCCACGACTCCCCTCCACCCCAGCCAAACCCACCTTCCTCCCTTGCTTCCACCCTCCCCTTGGTTTTGTCCACGTGTCCTTTATAGTAGTTCCTGAAAACCCTTTTCCTCACTGTCCCCTCTCCCCTCCCCTCTGGCTATTGTTAGATTGTTCTTAATTTCCATGTCTCCGGTTATATGTTGCTTGCTTTTTTCTTTTGTCGATTATGTTCCAGTTAAAGGTGAGATCATATGGTATTTGTCCCTCACCGCCTGGCTTATTTCACTTAGCGTAATGCTCTCCAGTTCCATCCATGCTGTTGCAAAGGGTAGGAGCTCCTTCTTTCTTTCTGCTGCATAGAATTCCATTGTGTAAATGTACCATAGTTTTTTGATCCATTTACTTACTGATGGGCACTTAGGTTGCTTCCAGCACTTGACTATTGTAAATTGTGCTACTACGAACATTGGGGTGCATACATTCTTTTGAATTGGTGTTTCAGGATCCTTAGGATATAATCCCAGCCATGCTTTTTTTTTAATTTACAAAAACTTTTAGTTGCCAAAATACTGAATGTTTACTCCTGTAGCAATATGAGATGAATTATATCAATGTTACCATTTCAATACAAAACACGAGACTAGCGTTTATTCTTAAAAAGGGAGTGGTGATTTTCTAAAACTCAAAAACGAAACCTACAATAAGTTCAATTCTCAGATAATAACTTGCCATTTTTCACTTTTCTACGACTTCAATTCTCTCCTCTAACATAATATCAAACATCTTCGTCCCCGACCTCGCCACGTACAATGCGTTTCCTGCGCTACGTGCTGCTATTGTATCCTTTTCTTTGTTTCAGAAAAGCCCTGTGGACACCCTGGAGACACGCCCTTTGGCTCATTCGACCTTGTAATAGGAGACAGATTTGAATATGGTGCCAAGGTGGTCTACACGTGCGATGAGGGGTGAGTAGTCAATATAAATAGATGTCTGTGCTTGAAGTAACTCACCCCTGATATAATAATCAGAACTGTCCTAATTTATATTTTTAAGCTTACAATATTTTTCTATGAGCCTTTTTATAGGTAGCATGCACGTAACTCCCCAAATTAAAATTAAATAATGAAAATGATTATATCTGGATACCATGTTATCTCCTCAACATTGAAAAATTACAGTGAATTGTAATTACTCTGTGAGGGGGGAGGCTGGGAAAAGAGTATGAATATAAACAGGGGTTCATGCCAACGAGTCCTCAGCGCATTCTGTGATGTGCAGGATGTAACGGGGGTGCAGTGGGTCAGGCACAGAGGAAATGGTGAAAAATTACATGACCTGCTACCAATTTTGGTAAAATCTTATAAAATGTAGGAGAAGCAAGACTTTTACACTGAAATAATAATAACTATTCTGTAAGGTCCCATGGTCTGTAAATTATTCCTATCATGTTGGCCCCCAAAGTCTGCACACCAGCTCACCTCCTCAGTGCCTGCTCTCCCCTGCTATTCCCAGCCAGGCCGAAACTGGTGTCGAAGAACCTTTCACACAGGGTCATCGTATCAATATAAAGAGCATCAAGAGATTACAAATGGCATCCTCTCCCCATTGACTTCCTGACGCTTCAGCTTTGGAGTAAGCCTGCATTCCAGACCTGTACCATTCAGTAAACGGTTGCATTTTCCAAAATGCCACTTCATTCCCATCCCCTCACGTATAAAAGCAGAAACATACGGGGTGCACCATAGGGCCAGTGGAGGAAGCCCTGAGGTCACCAGGGACTCCGTGGACACCCTCTTAGTGTTAGATCCCGTGATTTAGTCCCTCCTTGCTCACTGCCTGAGGGCATTTTTCAAAGGCACTGTTAATTTCCAGCCCACCCTTCAGTCATTACTGCTGACAGTACCACACCTGCCCAGCAAGATGAAGACTCATGGGCTGCACCCCCCACTCCCTCCACTCTTCACCTCTGAAGTGTCCCTTCAGTCCAGGCTCGTTCAGTCTTGGCAGGTCCCAGCTTGGACCTGGTAACAGGAGCGAACGCTCCCAGACTTTGGAGCCGCTGCATCTCAGCACCTGGCAGTGTTCAGAACTGGCAAAGAAAGGAGCGGCCTGCTTGCTTGTGAAGCTGGCTCTGCCCGGCTCACCTGTGCCGCCTTCCTCATGTGCAAGTTGTGGGCGTCCTCAGTGACAGCCTCCAGGAAAGGAACAGTCTTCTCACTCAGCGGGGCACTCCAACAGGATGCCGTTTTTAAATTTTACTTGAGATGTTGTTTGGCTTATGTGAGGGCATGTAAGCCTTTTGACCCAGCTGTGGGATCTAATGGCAGGGTGGGGTACCACATCCATGGTCTCTGCCAGTAAACTTGACCTCGGACCCCTTGTCGCCCCTCACCCACTTTTTGCTGAATCCCTATTTAGTTGAATACCAGCCACTTAGGAGGGGATTCGGTGCGGTTACCCCGTTCACCATCTTGCAGGTCAGAAGTGTTAAGGAAGCACCCTGCAAAAGTTCTGGTGCTTCGCCTGGCTGGGGTTGCAGAAATAGGAGTCCTTACCCCCCCACCTCACCTGCACATGCATGGACAGTCTTTCTCTCTTCCCCTCCCCTCCATGCATACAGGCTATGGAAGGTTTCGTGTTGAATTGTGTGGAATTGCTGAAGGAGCTTTGGGGGAATGGATGGGTCTCTGGTGTACGTGGGAAGCGTTAACCAGAAAACCTGCTTCCGCTGGGCAGAGAAGAGAAGAGAACCTTTAATAACGAATGCCTTTGCTCCCTTCTGAGGCTCGGATGCTTGACTTCAAGTTCTGTGGTTTGCATTTAATTCATTGAAATATTTCCTTCCCTGAGAGAGCTAGGAACAAACCAGTAAGAATCAAAGAAAGACAAAGTATATTTTGAGGAAGAGAGTTTTTTTGTTTTACTTGTGCAATGGGCGGAACCATATATCCTTATTTGCAGATGGAGGAAACATTTGTCTATGTCGAATTACTGAGAAACTTTTCAAAGGCCCTTTCCAGCACTGTCTCTCTTGTGGTTATCTAAATGTTTTCCCATTGTTTATTCCGGGGACACCGGCTTTGGGCTCACAGCTGTCCACTGTAACTTTGAGAAGGAGGCTTTGCCTGGATCCGAGACTTCTCACTACAACTGCCCAATCCTCAGCCACCTGAAGGAACTTCCCTCCACGTAGAGAACTTCAGATTTTACAGGCAGGCATGATGAGTCGCACTAATTAGATAAATTCGACATTGCATGGGTTCTGTAAGCAGACTGGGCTCGACAGCCACACCCCAGAAAGAATGTCAAGGATGGGGATGGGGACAAGTGCTAAAAATACATCCCACACTCGGGAATTTTCATGGGCACTGCCCTTGACTGTGTAAAAGGCCCGAAGTGACCAGGAGATGTCACCATCTTGCAGGGCAGGAGAAAGGTGAAGGAGGCAGACCATGGGGTTGTCTGCTGGTTACTGTCACTTTATGGTTTTCCTTTTGGGTGACAACTCATGGAGCTTATTACATTGTTAGGTGCAGTGAATTAACTGACTCAAAGAAAAAACAACAGCAACTTGTGCTTGAAACAGTGAATCTGTGCCATTGACCAAGGAGTAAGATTATTCCCAGGCTGTCTCCCTGAGCATTTGTGGGTGTTTCTTAAGAAAGAAAAAAAATAAGACAGTTAAAAAAGACATGCAAGAGATAAAAACAGAAAGAAAGAGAGAAAGAAGAAAATGCACATGCTCTTAACTTTCCCTGAAATGGAGGTAGGACATGCAGAATGTGATCAAATTTAAAACCGTACATAAAAACGCATTCGCTCACAGCCCTGTTACTTTGGGTTTCAGGTACCAAATGATAGGTGAGGTTAATTTCCGGGAATGCGAAGCAGATGGATGGACCAATGACGTTCCTCTGTGTGAAGGTAGATGAAGATCCTGAAAGTACCTCAGATTGTTTGCAATGTCTTACATTAAAATACCCTTAATGTCTATAATCAAATATTTCTCTTTTTTTGACACAGGAAGTTTCATATCATTCATTGTAAAGCACAAAACAGGCATATTGAAAGTGAAAGTATATACTGAAAAAGTACGTTTATATCACAAAGCATTGTCCACATGATAGTTGCAAATACATTTGCTGGAATGTGTATATCTATGCTAAATACCAAAAAAACAATATTTCTTACTCAAATAATTTTCATGGTTTCAAACATAGTACAGAGTATATAGGCAACCTTTTCACTACTACATTATTTTGTGTTTCAATAACCAAATATGAATACAGTCTCATCTGATCTAATATTTAAAGTATTAGAGCTTAGGAAACCTAAAACTTATTTTTCCTTCCTTTTGGATTCTCAGCTCTAGAAAGAACACAAATATCACTCTTTAACCTGAAGAGCAGAATCTCAGCTTGAGTAACGATGCACTCACCCCCAAACTGCCCCCGTGCAGGATCCCCGGACACAGCTGGAGTGTAGAGCAGGACTGAGACCTCTCTCCCTTCCTGCCTGCCTGGGGAGGATTTCCTGGGGGCTTAGTCTCTCTGGAAAGACAAGGGAAGTAAGAGAGAGCTCTGCCCTTTCTCCCTGACCCAGAAAGCACACAGTAAGAATGGGAAAATGCCGATCCCGTCTCCAGAATCTGAGCTAGTAATCCCAATACCTGGTCACAGTAGAGATAAATGAGATCAACCAGAATAGGGTTTCCCTGTTCCATGGTGAGGAGTGAAGAGAGAGGGTGAGAGAAAGATGCAGAAAGAAAGATAAGGGGGGAGGGAAAGAGAAAAGGGAGGAAGAAGCAGAGAAGTGTGGTCACGCAAAATAGAGGAGACCCGTGCTCTAGAGAGCGTCTGCGCAGGAAACCACCTGGGGCGTGAGTCAAAAACCGAAATTTGGGGTTACTAAAGACGTCCTGAAGGGACATCTGCAGGGTGATGGACAGGGACATAGCCATCGCCTGTCCATTTTAACAAGCGTCCTGGGTCACCTCACTGCAGTGAAGCTTGTTTGCCATCACCTAAGAGATAGTGGGAAATATTACATAAAATCTAAAGAAGCACTCAAATTAGTTTGAACACTAATGTGGAAGTCGAAGGGAATTTTAAACCTATTTCCCTATTGCAGTAAATACAGTCAAAAAGTTTGCTGTTACACCTTTAGGAATACAGTGTTAACGAGTGTGAGACTGAAGTGGAAATTTTATATTTCATTCTCCCAAGCTGTCCATTCTCAATTATTTAAGAAACACTTGTTTGTTCCTATAAACATATGAACTAGCAGTCAAAGTAGTAGTTTTCTTTATCCACTTCCATAGAAAAGTTTCAAAGATAAATTCAATATTTATTTTTTCCTTAGCAGGCTTGATCTCCAGCAAACAGGCATGTTGAATGCTTCAAAAACAAACAAAAAAACACACACAACCCACATTTATGTCGTCCAATCTTATCTTGCAGACCTTATACTTATATATGTATCTATGAATATTTTTCATGATAAAGTTTCTAACTTCTATTGTAAAACGTTCTATTCATTTTTCAGTTGTTAAGTGTTTACCAGTGACAGACCCAGAGAATGGGAGAGTTATCAGCAGTGCATTCGGCCCAGACCAGGAATACTCTTTTGGACAGGTGGTAAAGTTTGAATGTAATCCAGGCTTCAAGCTTACTGGCCCTAAAGAAATACATTGCTCAGAAAATGGTGTTTGGAGTGGAGAAAAACCAGGTTGCGTGGGTAAGCTACACCTGCTCTTCATTTGATTATGTGAATGATTTGGGGTTTTCTCATGAAAATATACATTTCAAAACACCGTGCCTCCTAACGAATCTAAATAATGCTGCTGATAAGTAACATTTATTGAACACTTCCTACTTCCCAGGTATTCCTCTGAGTTCTTTATATGTGTCATTTCATTTCACATTCAAAGCGATTTCCATGCCCCATGTGCCAGTTTCACCTCTGTTTTATCATTGAGGGAAATGCAGCATGAGGAAGTTAAATCTTACGTGCAGGGCTACCCTGCATGTAGAGTTAAGCTAATATCCAAACCCAGGTGATCTGACACGAAAGTCTACGCTCCTAACCCTGGCTAAATTGCACTTGGCTCTTATGGCTTAAAAGAGTGGTAAGCCTTTCTGCTACAAGTTCTGATATTGGCCTACAGAATTGGCTTTCCTTACATTGGAAAGGCAAAGACTTATTATTTATTTCCAGTGATGTATCATGATGACATTGTTTTGAAATAACCCTTCCAAGAAGTGGCTATGTTATATTTGGGCTGTGCCTGTTATAAATATTGTCGAACTGAATTGAATCCATTAAATATACCTTTACCTTTAAAATCGAGTTCTAGAGTAAACTTTCAGACAAGAATTCTTTAGGGTATAGCACAGCGAATATGAGCCAATAAATTGTCATACATGTATGGTGCCAGGTGGGTGTTAGACTTAATGGGGTGAGCACTTCATATTAGAGAAATGTCAAATCACTATGTTGTGTGCATAAAACTAATCTAATATTGTATGTCAATTGCAATTGACAAATTTCATTATAAAACTACTGACTCACACATCATGACCAATAGGGTGATTTTGGCTTTCAGAAAGACACATTTTGGTCAATTTATTTGAAGTCTCATACTTTTGTTTTACCAGCATTTCTTTGGCAGAAATTTCTGCCATGCTTATATGCTAACATTATCTAAAATCTCCAAATGGTTTACACTTTCTTACTCTAGTCTATCCTACAATGAGATGCAGAGAAAAACATGCCTCTTCTTAAAAACCTTTTCTAACAAAACTAATTCTTCAAGTCAGAAATGGTAAATATTTCTATTCGGTGCAGCAAATACTGTATACTCTAGAGGCTTATGAAGGGGTATGCTCCTCACAAGTAAATTTCCGTGGTCAGTGAACCCTCCCTGGAATGACTAATGTCTGGAGTAAGTCTCAAAGGGAGAACAGGAACTTGTTGATGAAGTTAAGGAGGGAAACCCATACCAGTCAAGAGAAGCCAATACAGAAGAAGTGGCCGAATGCCCCCAGCAGCACGAAGCGCCCTGGTCCCCATTGTCCCCAGGCCTGGGCGAAAGATGAAAACAGGGAGTAGCACTGTGGGACCGAAGATGGGCTGGTACGAGGTTCTGAGCTGCTAAAGAATTCTACACTGTGCTGAAGAATGGGGCTTTCATTCAGGCTGAATTGGGAATCACGGAAGGATTTTAAGTGAATCAATGAAGTGACAAGGAAAAAAAAGGGTCATTACGTCACAAACAGGAAAAGCAGTTGCGAAGGTGGGAGAATAGAAACTGGGGATTAGTTCTTGTGGCCATAATGCCAGGGGAAAAGGGTTCGTGAGGAGGTGGATGGCGAAACCGCCCAATCGGAAGGTCAGTAACTTTTTGGAGCTATAATGACAATGAGATCAATTAATTTATTTGTCAAAATCCATAGTTAATAGTTCTGTCGATAATTACTCTATTATGGGTAACTGGGAAATATGTGATTTTGCAGGTTACTCAGTGGCAATGCTTATTAAAATAACCTCATAGCTATATTCAATTTTATATACATCAATTTCATATGATGAGTGCGATTGCCACTATTTATTTCAACAAAACTAACTTATCCTCAGACCAAATAAAATTAGCAACATAATTGTAATCAGAATTTTAACTTCTTTCAGAAATGAACATTAAGAGGAACAGGTAAGTTCAGCAAGCAATCAAATCGAAACAGAACTTTTATTTGGTTGCCCGCTCTACTGAATGGAAACAGAATTTATGTCTTCATAAAACCATGCCTTGGACACAGCCCTTCAATATATCACAAACATTTTGGAATGTAATCCCTTCTATTTAGGAATTTCCTGCCAAAGACCAGAAATTCCGAATGGAGAGCCTGCAAACCCGAAGAGCTTGTACAAGGAGAATGAAAGACTTCAGTACAGATGCTTCCAGGGCTACACGTATGGTGAAAGAGCAGAGGCCGTCTGCACCCAGTCCGGGTGGGTGCCGCGCCCCTTGTGCAGAGGTAACGTCCCTCTTCCTGTCGGCGCCCTCTGCCATGGGCTCCATCCATTGTTGGCACGCCCTGCACCCTGTGCCGCGGCTAGCTCTCTGCCACAAATATTCCTCCTTTCCCTGCTACATGGAAGGGTACCTGCTGACAAAGAAGATCTCCGAAAGTACATAGATTTGCCTTAAATCTCTAAGACATTTGAAACTAGATAATACAGGAAGTTTTGAAGTAAAATAATATAGGATAAAACACTTGAAATTTCTTTCATCCGGTTTGTGATTTGTATGTGTCAGGGGGTTGATTTGAGGGAAATTTATCAAAACTTCAGTCTCTGTCCCCAGTAAGGGACAGTCTCTGACAGCAAGTCATGGATAAGAATAATTAAAAGTACCAAGACCTGTTTAATAGAAAGCACTCTTGATCCAAACTCTTCCACTCCTGCGCAAACTGGATTTTCTACTGACTGACAGCAGAGACTGCCAATATTGAATTATTATTATTTCAAATCTTAATGACTGTTTTTAATGGCAGAAGTGTGAGATCTCACACATTTGGACTGTCTCAGATATTAGTATTTTGGAGAGAGGCACCCGCCCTGGCAATGTTTTGATAACACTGTCTATTTTAATGGAGATTATAGGGGTAGAGAATTAAAATTTTTCAAGGGACATATGCCCGCTGCTTGAAAGCAATCACCAAAAGTTCTTCTATTCTTAATTAAGTCAACAAAATTCTCCCAATCTTATTTTGTTTTGCTCTTAGTGACACTTGTGATTTATTTTTTTAATATTGTAGCTTTTGACTGCAAGCCTTGGGGTTCAGTCTAGCTGCATCAGGAAGTGAAAACTAAGACATGTCAGTTGGGCTGCAGTGGGAATGTGAAAACACGAGGGACATAGCAGATTCAAGTGAGAGAAAAATTAACGTATTTAAGTTTCATTTGAGGATAGTGTCAACACTCAACTCTGAAGACATATTTTATTTAACACTAGTGTTTAGGTGGTTGTATATGTTTTCTATTATTTTTAATATGATCATTGCTAGTGTATGTAAGTGCCTCAACTAATTATGTTATGTTAGCAACAGGGACATAAAGCTTACTCTGGAGGAATGGACTATACATTTAGGCCCAATGGAGAAGCTACTACAGTAACTCTAGGAGCTGAAGGTACACGGCAGAAGTATGGCATGGAGAGGGGAGATATAGAAGCAATATTTACACCTTTCATGTCTGACTAACTATTGGAGTTGATGGGAGATAGAAAATGGGGGTCCACTTCAGGCTTCTGTCATGGGGTCCTGTGTCAGAAATTAAAATACGGAAAGAAGAATGATGATTTTAGTTGGACACATAATAGATTGGATATGGCTTTAGTTGTATCCATGAACCTGTCTAGTGTGGAGCTGCAGTTGGAAATATGGATGAGAGTCTCCTGGAAGAAGTTGTTAGTATAAATGGAAGTAGCTTTTGATTGTGGAAGTGTCTTGAATCACACAGAGAATATGAAGAGAAAACCAACAAAGTCAAGGGTAAATACTCATAACTATTTGTTCACACATATCTATAGGGTCTTTACAGATGATGCTTCTGGGCCATGATAAGGACCAGTGGGAGGACCCAGTAGAGAATCATTGAGGAAACAGGGCATGAAAGCAGAAGTGGCAGGACTAAGCTTGGCTGAGTGAAGACCTGGCAGGCCATTATGTTGGCAGCTCGGAGCGCAGGGAGGAAGGCGGAAGGAGAAGGGACCTGAGAAGGCAGGGCCTAGAATTCAGGAGAGCAGGGAGGACGGGCAGCTATAAGTGGACTAACTTAAGTAGACTAAATTAAACAAAATGGAGTTGTTCATGCCAAGATAACGAGAGCTAGGACGACAGAAGAAAGCAAGGCACTGGAGAACTGGAGAATGTCGAGAAGTCAGTGATGAGCCATGTGAAGTTCTGCAAAGGGTTTTTATCTATTCAGTGCAACAAATAATTAAGGAGCCCACATTCTACACCAGCCTCTGCAATATGTAGAACACAAGAGTTGGCAGATCTGGGAAGTGGAGGCCTTTGGTGACTTCAGAGCAGGGCCGGCACAGGGGAGACGCCAGAAGCCACAGGGCCATGGGTTGCAAAACGAATGGGAGGTTGAACCAAGTGGAGACAGCAATTGGAAAAGGGCATTCGAAGGATCTTGTTTGTGAAGCAGAGGAGAAAGATCACACATTAGCTCAACTTGGGCAAAGGCAGAAAGGAGGAGTTTAAAACTGCAGAAGCTTGAGCATCCATCCGAGAGGAAATGGCTGACAAAGTCAGAGAAGTGGAAGGGATACGCAGTGGTTTGTGACCCGTGGGAAAATAAAAGGTTTGAGAAGCTTGCTTGAATATAAACATTGGAAAAGGCTGTTCAGAACAGATACAGCTAATGTTAAAGAAATTTTCAGAAGCTCTAGGCAACCTGCAGCTGGTAGTCGTGATAGCTTTCCAGGGAGGCAAGCCTCACTGTGCAGCAATGAAAGAGCAACTCTGTAGGTGACTCGAGGGAAATGAGGAGACTATCAGCCACTCACCATGGGAAAGAGAATGAGAAGTAAGTGAGGGTCATATAACTGGCTTCAGGCAGTACTGAATGTCCACTGCAGGCTTTGAGTTCAAAATGGAACATGGCAGCAATGTGAATGGTAATATAGCATTTCTACAGCAGTTAAAAGGCATTGATTAATTGTCTCAATGTTGGTCAGCATTCCTCAATGCGTATTGATATCAAGTCATCATGTTCTACACTTTCAGTACGTACAGCGATACTTGTCAATTGTTCCTCCATAGAGCTGGAAAAATAAATTCATTGAACTGGGGGAAAAGGGCATAGCAGTTTATCCCAAAAGGGATATTGCAAGTTAATATATTGTTGCAATATCGCAAAGTTGATGAGAAGTACCAAGGGAAGGAGCTTCGTCAATTAGGGTAGACTAGGACAAGGGTGATAAATCCCAGGTCTGATCCTGCCTGGCCCCGTTTCATATTTCATAAACCAAGTTTCCATAGAACACAGCCATTCACATCTGCTCATGAGAGTTTGTGGCAGCTTCTGCAGTCCAAAGTCAGGGTGGACCAGCCAGCAGAGACTCTCACTGGGCCCTTCGTGTAAAAGGTCTCCCAAACCCTAAACTAGGTTATCCTGTTACAGTGAGAAAACTATATTCCCAAATTTCATCAGCCTAACAAAGTAAACTTTATTTCTCACCATGCTGACTTCCAATGCAGGTCACAAAGGGACTCTGCTCGTGCTATTAATTGTAGGAATCAGAAGATAGAGACCCAGTCTTTCCTTGCCCTTCTATAATCACTGCTGCTGTGGGGAAGAACAGATAAAAGTTCATACAATGGCTTTTAAAACGTCCTTCCTAGAAGGAAATATATTACTGCCACATTCATTTCATGGCTGCATTCAAATCAAGGAAGAGACTCGGGATATTTGTGAACAGTTCTGATCAGAACTTCAGAAGCCAAGGAGGTCGAGGGAAGTGGAAAGTGTAGGCGAAGTTGTGTACTATGAGTCCATGGCCACGCACAGAACAGCACATTGGATGTGATGGCTTTGGGGAAAGAGGATGGAAGAGCGCAGGGGGCACAAACACTTCAGGTGAGCAAGGTGAGGAGGGAAATGAGTGATGTGGGGAAGGTGGGGAGTCTGTACTCACTTTAATGCCATTTTGCTCTATGATAAGGACAAAAAAATGACATTCACTCTGTTCTCATGGACTTGACTTTTCCTGGACAGCGATTTCTGCATTATCCACCTGTCCTTTTTCTTTTCAGAAGTGACATGTGATCCTCCAACTATTGCCAACAGCCACTACATTCCTGATAGGACCTCATACATGCTTGGGCATAGACTGACGTACCAGTGTAAAAGTGGCTTTTACCACTCAGCCCGAGGCAGCACGTCAGAATGCACCCCCATCGGCTGGGAACCTCCTCCAAGGTGCACCTGTAAGTTCCGAGCACATTGTGACTGGGTCCTAATTCCGCACTAACTTCTGTTGAACACCAGCACAGTGGGGACCGAATGGGCCTCGTGTTTGCATTACTGAGAGTGTAAAGTAGGGGATGCAGAGGCATGCTTGGATTTTCAATGTAGCCACTTCAAATGAAGTTCAAAATGATGTATTTCTTAATGAAACCCTTCTAATTTGGGGGATTTAGGGGTAAATATGTGTGGGTATGAATATGTATTTCTCTCACTAATTTTCTAATATGTGAATTAAAACATTGGGTAAAAATACTACCATTTAATATCTAGTATATTAATTATTTACTGTTGTGTAACACATTTACCCCAAACATTACTGACTGAGAACAACCACCCTCTCCTGACTCAGGGTCACAGGGTCAGCACTGGGATTACAGCTCAGCCCCCCAGTTCCCAGTCACTCTGCATGGCACTGGAACACTGATCCAGGTTGTGGGCTGTGGACTGGGTGCAGCAGGGACCTGCTTCCAAGAGGGAGCATCCCTTGGTGGTGCTGGAGTCTCAGGGGCTTAACACCTGGCGTCTCCATGTCCCCAGAGCAAGTGATCTGAGACACAAGTACACCTCCATGCAGTCTATGACCTGCTCACACATTGTCACCTGAGCTGTTTATACCCTTTAGAAGAGGGTCCCTAAGTCCACCACACTCAAAGGTGGGGGCAGTGGACTCATTTTCTGAGGGAGGAGAGTGGAAGACACAGTTGATTTTCTGACACCATCACATGTCACAAAGTGCCACTCAGTTCAGCAGGACATTTATTTCTGGGAGGTTTCTTTGGCCTCCTTCCATGCACTTTCTGCCTCCATCTTCACATTCCTTATGCTCATGTATCAGTTCCCTGTGGAGGCATCCACGCTGCAACTGGACACTCCATGAGTGAAAAACAAAATGATGCTAATAGGAGGTCAATGGCCTCAGTGTCAGTTCAGGACAAAGGTCCACATGAATGTGACACTGTGATGGCCTTAGAGAGGATGCTGGCATCACCGTGAAACAGACCTCAGTGAGTGTGACCACCACGAGGAGAGTGTCTGTGTGCTCACCTAGACAGAACTGACAGGCAGCACTGTGTTGTTTCAGGTGTGCAACAGACGGACTCCGAGTGTGCACATGTCGGGAAATGATCAGAAACACATGTTCTTTACATCATCTGAGTTGACAACCTTTCTTGTCCCAGAAACCCTAATGCAATGACTATAACTATGTTAATAATATAATTGATCAAGGAAACCATTTATCTCTCATTAGATTCTATAAAAAAAAAACATCATTTATGTTGTTTTTTTGTTTGTTTTTATTGCAAGTTAAGCCATGTGAATATCCAGAAATAAAGCATGGGGACCTATACTGGTCAAGTAGATATAGAGGATACTTCCCAGCTTCTGTGGGACAATGGTTTTACTACTCCTGTGATGGCAACTATGTGACGCCTACACAAGACTACTGGGGCAGAATCACTTGCACAACAGACGGATGGTCACCTGAAGTGCCGTGTGTCCGTAAGTAAACCTCTTCCTCCTTGTGCCCGTGGGGACACTTCAGAGAGGAGGGGAATCACACCAGGGAGAACGATGAGGCTGTGTGACCAACGTGAGGTGGAGGGCTGAGTTCTGTGAGCAGCAAGACCAGTGTAGGCTGTTTGTGTCATGAGAGGTTCTTCATTAAAAACATGAGAGATAAAAATAGACTGCAAGTATACCTATATCATTTGTACATAGTATAACAGTGAATTGCAGATAATTATATTTAATTTTTTAAATTAAAAAAATTAAAATTTTTTTATTATATTTAAAAAATATTATATTTTGTAAATATTTTGTAGCTGCTTTATTTAGTATTTCTTACTCTAGCTGTTTTTTTATGCTTATGCATTCTAATTTAAATATGAGGATAAAATTTAACTTATTATTTTGACCAAATTGGTGGAGTTTTTTCATTATCATTTTATCATTCTTAGGAAAATGTATTTTCAATTACTTGGAGAATGGATATTATACCAGGGAACAAAGAGTTTTACAGGGAGAAGCTATTAAAGTCACCTGCCATCCTGGCTACAGTCTCCCAAACCAGCAGACCACCATGATGTGTACGGAGAATGGCTGGTCCCCCCCTCCCAAATGCGTCCGTGTCGGTAAGAAAACGGATCTGAGATCCAGGCTATTTGTGATCTTCTAAGACTTACCTGTAATTACTGTGAAAGAATATTTTTATCAACTTCTTATTTTGCCAAAGGACTTTCTTGGTTTTATTTTTTCAAGTGTGTGTAAGTGGAAACACCAGTTCCTTGACGTATCAATAGCATGATAAAGACGCCTATTGGTAGACATTAATTTAGAAAACCACCCAAAGACCACAGAGAGGAAACCTCTAATTAAATACAGAGTGGAAAGCAGGATGGCATGTTAGCTGTTCCTGTTGTCTCCCCACAACGAACATGGATTTTGGCCTTCACACTGGATGAGGGCATCTCTGTGAGAGGCAGGAATCTGGCAGACAGGTGCCTCCCACCCCAAGGGCCCAGAGATCCAAGACTGGATGCATGGAAGGGCCTGGAGCAACAGCTTCACCTCCCTGAGTTACTCCTCCCCAGTCCTGCAGCTGGTGGAGGTGTGGAGTCTGAGACCTCGAGTCTTAGTGGTTTTGTACTTGGCTTTGTTGTTCAGGTTGACTTGACCCACTCAAGGCTCGTTTCTGAACTGATGAAGCTGGTTTGGCAGCCTGCCCATTAGGACCAGTTTATTCGGAATGTGGATGAAGGCCTCTTCTGGCCCCTCTAGTAAATGAGTCGTGTTTAAAGACGTCTTTCCAATTTGACTGATCCCATGTGAAATTTTCCCAGTGTCGAGGGTGCCCTGGAAATCTCTGAATTGTTGTTTCCTGCTGGTTCTTCCTGGAGGGGTTACTCCCTGCCCATTGTGGGGGGCTCTGCCCTGCTCTGAAGTGTGGTGTGTTCAGCCCTGCAGGTGTGCGGAGCTCTCTCCTTCTGTAGCTCTTCCCACTGGGTTCTCTAGACTCCAAGTTCAGTGATGTCAGCCCGTTTGAGAACGCCGGCTTTATCCTTCTGTTCAGTGTGACTGATGTCTTCAGCTTGAGTGCTTTCGTCCTTGTTGTAATCAGGAGAATTCGTACCCCGCCCCAATAAAGCCACTGTGAGAACAGAGCTCACAGCATTCACCGTATCTTCCAGCAATCAGAGCCAGGCGCTGACATCATGTGCACAGCTCACAAGGTTGTTTTCATAGGTTTGGTTCAGTTTCTTCACTGTGCAGAGCTGGAACTCTCTTCCATATTCTGACTGTGCATTTCTTAATTTTATTAAATTTCCTCCATGAACCATCTTTTAATTCTGTTCATCTTTCTCTAGTGTTTGTTTTCAATTTATTTCTGCTGACATTGTTATTTTTTCAAATAGGTTTTTCTGTGTTCTGTGTTAATGGGAATAGCATTTGTGGCAGCTTGTTCTGTTCACATGTGTACACGTTATGAAGTGACCACCACATCATGGTAGTTAGCATGTCTGTCCCCATCATGTGGGGACCATGGTTCTGCACGAGGTGAGAACATGTGACTCTTCCTTCTCAGCAATAATTAAAATGCATCCCGGGAATGGGCGTGCACTAGGAGTGCTCTGGCGTGCTGTAGCATTCCACATGCAGTGCACAGACACATCCTAATAATTAATATTATTACACTTATTTTTTATCTTCATTTTTACTGGTGACACTATTACAGATGTCCCCATTCCCCGCTTTGCCCAATGCCACCCAGCCCCATCCCCTTCCTCTGTCCATCAGTAATTTCTTATAAGGCAATCTGAATATTTTAAGTCTTACTTAGTTCCAAGATCTGTTTTTAATATCTTTTTTAAAAATTTATTGTTGCTCAGTTACAGTTGTCCCACCTTGCTCAATTCAACCCCGCCCCCCAACTCCCACAGTCACCTTCCAGCCCCTCATTTTCCATGCTCATGAGTCCTCTTTTCCTGTTTTTATTTTCCCCTACCCTTCTTTCCCTGTTATATGCCTCCCCCACCCCTCTGGTCACTGTCAGTTTCTTCCTTATTTCCATATCTCTGATTCTATTTTCTCTTTTGCTTTCTGTGTTGATTAGCTCCCACTTCTACGTGAGATCATATGGTGTTAGTCGTTCACCACCTGGCTTATTTCAGTTAGCATAATGCTCTCCAGTTCCATCCATGCTGTGTGCAAAGGGTAGGAGCTCCTTCTTTCTTTCTGCTGAGTAGTATTCCATTGTGTAAATGTACCACAGTTTTTTGATCCACTCATTTACTGATGGACACTTAGGCTGTTTCTAGCACTTCACTGTTGTAAATAACCCTGCTGTGAACATTGTGTTACATAGGTTCTTTTGAACCTGAATTGGTGATGCAGGATTCTTAGAGTATAATCCCAGCAGTGGGATCACTTGATTGAAAGTCGGTTCCATCTTTAGTTTTTTGAGGAAACTCCACACTGTTTTCCACAGTGGCCGCACCAGTCTGCATTCCCACCAACAGTGTACTAGGGTTCTCTTTTCTCACCAGCCTCGACAGCACCTGTTGTTTGTCGATTTAATAATGATGGCAATATCTTGATTCAATATTTTTGGAAACTCATAGCTTATAGTCTCTGAAACCACACCTTGGATGATTAGAATTTTCCAGGTTATCATTTACAACAGATGCCTCATTTTTTGTTATTTTTTGTTGTATAGTGTTAGAACCCTAATGAGCATGTTTCTGGACCCTGTGCTTAACTTTCCCTCATGCTCTCTTCCCTTTAGTGACATGTTTAAAATCAGATATAGAAATTGAGAATGGATTTTTTTCTGAATCTGAACTGGCATATCCCTTATATAAAGAAACACGATACAAGTGCAAACAAGGTTACTTAACAGAAGACGGTCAGACATCAGGAACGATCACGTGTCTGCAGCGTGGATGGTCCGCTCGCCCCAGGTGCATTAGTAAGTCATTCATGATGTTGAGTTATTGCCCCAATACCTGTGGCAGAAATGGTTATTTACCTGATTTCTTTTCCTTGGGCTGGCAGAAGCTGAGGTTGTTCCATTTGAAAAGATAAATAAAAGGTTTTTGAGAAAGTATGTGTAAGTTTTGCCTTTTACCATTAACTACTAGAAGGAAGATATAGCCCATCTTCAGTTCAAGGTTTTCCCACCATAAAACTTCCCATGATTTACAAACTGGTGAGGGACCTTCTGTGTGTTCTGGTGTCAACTCATTCATTTCTAGCTGAGGCCTTGTCCTGGGCCTGTTTTCAGGGGATCAGACTTTTACGTCTGGGCATATGTTCATTCCTAGACATAAAAGGTATGTGTTTAAGTGAAAATGTGTGCTCATAATGCATAATTGTAGAATAGTGTCACCTGTGTAATTTATATATGGTACAGCAGAGCAGGCCCTCTTCTGAATAAAATTTATATTTTTAAGAAAACCTACATCAACATCAATTCAGTGGAGACTAAGATATCCTTGTTGCCTCCTGGATGTTTGTGAGAATATTCTAAGACCACTTCTCTCATTTTATATTATTTATCCCAAAGCCATGTAATGATATTTTTCATTCACATGAAGTGGATATTTAAAATATCCATTTTTATTTTTTTCAGTTTCTATACTTACAGTGGGAACTAGTGAAAAAAAATGATGAAGGTTGCCTTTATATCAAACTAATACTGTACTAAATTGTGATTAATTATCCATTACAACACTCTTATTTGGAAAGAAAAAATGTCTTCATTACTATTTTTATTGTTATATTTTTCTTTATTTTTTAAATCTTATATTAGCTGGCTACCTAATATCTTTTAAAGTTTGAGGAAAGCTATTTAAACCTATATTAACATCACTCCAGGAAGGTATTAGTAAAAATGGAGACTATTTGTTCAACAATTTAATTTCTTCTTTTTTTAAGATTTTATTTATTTATCCCCAGAGAGGGAAGGGAGGGAGAAAGAGAGAGAGAAACATCAATGTGCGGTTGCTGGGGGCTGTGGCCTGCAACCCAGGCATGTGCCCTGACTGGGAATTGAACCTGCGATTCTTTGGTTCGCAGCCCGTGCCCAATCCACTGAGCTACGCCAGCCAGGGCACAATTTAATTTCTTATACAAGTTATAAATGGGGAACTATTTCTCCATTCAACCTTGATAAGTATACAAGAATATCCAGTCATTAAAGGGATATTTGAAAAAACTTAAATTACCATATGAGTTTTTAAAATTAGTAAGTTCTAAAGTAGATTTCTATAGAATGTTTAAAAATCACTCTCACTGTTAAAAATTAATCTTTTCATTGAACCAATTAACTTCATTTCTGGACATGCTGGCCCAACTGCTACTGAGCTTGGCTCCCACCTCCATTCACAAAATGCTACCCTGCTTTGCCAAAACCCAAGCCCAGCTGGTCTGTTAGAGCCTAGTTTACTGCTGGGGTGGAGTAAATGTGTGAGTGGAATGGCACTGAGAAAAACGTCCTTAAATTTTTCAGATGATTTAAGTGATGTGTAACTGCTTTGTAGAAACACGTGTTTTCATCTTGAGTAACAATATCAGGACAGTGACTTC